>JANQBM010000005.1:33790031-33814641 GCA_025594535.1 Erythroxylum domingense | reverse complement strand
TATTTTTATTTATATAGAAATATATACAAACAATTAAAGAATAATTTTTATATATTTTTTATTTTAAAATAATATAAATTTATTATTTTTTATTAATTATTTAAATTTTATTATTAATTATATAAAAATATTATTGTTAATTATTTGATATATTTTATTTTATTTTATTTTATTTTATGTGATTTGTATTTAAAAATAATTTATTTATATTTTTATTTATGTAGAAAAGTATAAATTTTTTATACATTTTCTATTTTTCATTAATAAAAATTTTATTTTATTAATTATATACAGTTTATTATTAATAATATAAAAATATTATTATTAGGGTAAAGAGAAATAATATAAAATATTATTAATTATGTCCAATTTTTGTGGATTGTAATAAATGAGTCTAGGAAAAAGGAGGTTAGTGTTAGAAGAAATAATTAGTATTAATAAAAATTATTGAGGGTATATTAGGTAGTATGTATTTATTAGTTTAAGTTTCATCCTAAACTCTCCGAATCAGAGGTTTTTTATTTTCATTGTTTAGGATAAAATGGAACGTAACATGAAACCTCTGTTTCTATCTCATTCTGTTCTATTTTACTATGAATTCCTGAACTAAACGATAGAAGTATATTACGTTCATCTCGTTCTATTACTAACCCCTCGACTAAATGATAAAATTGTGTTATGTTCTATCCCGTTCTATTAGTAACCCTCAACCAAATAGAAATTTAAGACATTGGACAATTGGAGTAACAAATAGGGATGTCATGGCGGGCCTCGGGCAGGGATGAACCGGCCTGCGATTTGGCCTACTGACGGGCCATCAGGCCCGTGGCCTACCGGCAGATCATGATCGACCCGTAGCCTAATTCAAGTAGGTCATGATGGACCTGTGACCCACGACTCAAGCAATCTGTGCCAAAAATAAACTGGGCCAAAATTGTCATCCTTAATAACAAATAGTAAGATAACCGATATTCTCTGAATATTTGCGTATCTCTCTTATTTGTCTCTCTTCTTCCGAAGGTTAGCGTAGCCAAATACGGAAAACCGCAACACGTTTAAAGGAGAATAGATGAAAGGAACAACTTCGTCTTTTCAGCTTCTCACTGGGCATTTCGTCGTTCACGTGGGGTCCTCATTTTTGTGAGGAGTGAAGAAAGACAACGGGAATAGCTGGCAATCTTCCATGAAATGAAAAAATTACAAAGCTTAAAATCCCAATTATTAACCGCTATCCTCAAATCATGAACATCAATTTTCTTATAAAGATTGTAGCTATTCGCTTCAGCCTTTCAAACCAAACTTCCCCGTATCTCTCTTTCTGCTTCACAGAGTCAAAAGAAAGGCGTTTAGCAATTCTTGCAACTTGTTCGGATAAGCCTTGAAAATTTTTTCTTCGAGGTGCTACAATTTTACTCGTTTCGATTATACCTTTTCCTTTATCCCTGAGGTCACTCACAAAATGCCAACTCGCAGAGGATCAAATATGAAGAGGTCGAGAGATCAGCTTCCACCGAGTGTGTTACGATATGAACTGCTCAGTTTTTTTATGTTTCTGGGCTTTGCATGGGCTTCAAACGGTTTAGGTTTTTTTTCAATTGGATGTGTTCCACTTGAGTCAGTTTGAAATGTATACGTTTTTACGAAGTTACACGGTTAAGTCCATGCCATTTGGTTAAAATATTATTGATAATTTTGAGCCTGTATAAAGGAGGGTGGATCGAATCTTTCATAAGCAGCAGTAATAGTAGCAGTTCCAAATGGGGACAATTGAACCAAGCGTTATTTTATACTTGGCTCTAAGTTACTTTTTGAACGATTCAAAATTTTAATGATTAAATATGATTAAATTTTAATGATTAAATATGATTAAACAGATTATTTTTTAACCATGGGATACAATCAATAAAATATTAATTATTTTTTATTTTTTAATTTGCTAAATTAATAGTTCATATATAAACATGTAAGTAATTAAAATAAAATAAGCGGTATGTTCCACTGTTCCTAATCATCAATTGAATTATTCTAAATAGAGTAGGTTATAAGTAACATTAAAATATAATTATTCCTGTGTAAGATATTTATGTAATTTCAAATCTAATGATCAATTATACAACTATCATAATGAAAAAATCCATAAATATATGAGTAATTATTTATTTAGAATTCTCGTAGGCAGATTAGTTCAGTAAACTCATTCTCTAA
This sequence comes from Erythroxylum domingense, assembly GCA_025594535.1. Taxonomy (NCBI): domain Eukaryota; kingdom Viridiplantae; phylum Streptophyta; class Magnoliopsida; order Malpighiales; family Erythroxylaceae; genus Erythroxylum; species Erythroxylum domingense. The sequence continues at coordinate 33,812,436 of JANQBM010000005.1, read as the reverse complement.
TAAGCTCTCATATGCCTGGTTAAGTATTTTCATATTTTAATTTATAAGATCAATTGCATTTTTATAAGAAAGATATAAAACATGTGTCGGTTTTATTATTATATCAATATTCCATCTTGAGAAAATTGCAATTAGAAACAATTAGGAATAATATATAAACACAAATTGAATATCATAATTATGATTTCATCATAAATTAAATTATGCAGTATTTATTTTCAGGATTTTATATTTAATATTCAGCATTAAATATAATTAACAAAATACATAAAGATAAAGAGTGGTTATAAGGGTTATAATGAGAGGATTTGTAAGACTCTTTTCAGTAGAAATTCGCTATAATATAATGTTTTTTGCTCCATTATTTCTTTAATCAAATGAAACTTTCCAAGTACATATTTGGACTATTGATGAAACTTAGTTCTTTTACTTGTGTAATAACATCTTTGTTGTCACAATATAATAATATTGTCTTAACAACAGTGGGAACTACTCGAAGTTCAACGATGAACTTCTTGATTCAAACAATTTCATTTGTGTCCTTTGAAACTAAAATGTTCTCTGCCTTAGTCATAAAATCAATAATGGTTGGTGTTTTAAAACTTTTTTAACTTATTACATCACTATTCATAATGAAGATGCATTATGATTATAATATACTATTATTCGAATTTGGCCACAAATTTGCGTTTAAATACTCATAAACTCTTAGTTCAACTCCTCTATAGACATATGTTCAAAGCATAAGAAATATCTGGTTTAGTACATAGTATCACATGCATAATTGATCCAATATTCTATGCATATGGAATACAATTCCTTTTTTACCTCTCTCGTCTTTAGACACATAATTTGTGAGAAAGAAATCCCATATAACATATTTAATAATCCATTCTTAGAATTCTTCATATTAAACATCTTTATTACTTTGTATATGTATATGAATGGGATAAGCCAAGCAACCTCTTTAATCTATGTATTTTTATTCCTAGAATATAGATTATTTATAGCGCCCGACTCTCATAGGGCATATCCCGAATGTGCCGATGGTATTCTAGAACAGACTCTACAAGAGTGACACGTTATGACAGACAATCAAACTCATTGTAAATTTTTCACACATTACATGCATTTTCAGAAAACCAATAATCATTTTCGACCCATTTTATTCATAAACATCGCCAATCACAATTGTTATTACACTCGTTGATCCATCTTATTTACAAATATTTCCAATTAGAAAAGTCATTACATTTCAGAATACATTTATATAATAAACATAGTTGCGGAATACAATTCTTAATACAAAATGACTGAAGATATATGCAGGTGTAAACTGATCCTAACCCCTAGCTTATATATGATTTCAGTGGCTATACTCCAATTTGTTAAACTGGACATCCCTTGAACCTAGAAGACAACGTTGCAATTTTAGTATATTTTGCAAACTCAGTGAGCGAACCATCCTCGATGGACTCACTCATATCAAACACAATGACAGTTCACACATTCAGATTCACAATCAATTCACATATTCAGATATTATACATCATTTCACATTTCAGTTTCAAGACAGTTCATATAACTTATTTCAATCATTCATATATATATATATATGCAAATGATAACTGTCCCGTATCTGTTGGGGATACCGGGCTTATCATACATAGTGAGCCTGTGGCTCTTTACACATTCTGAGCTTTAAGTTTTTTTTTGTAGCTACTCCGATCACAACTACCTTTATCTGATCATGAATATCATGTAATAAAATGCATCAATTATCACGTCTTATGCAATCATTCACTTTCATTTATCAAGTACAATCGCTTTCACATTTCAATTTCATCGGACCTAAGTTCAGTATTCATCAATCATATTGAGTACACATATTTCTTTCTCATTCACATTCAATGAGCACTTCTAATGTTAATCTCATTCATCAAATGCCTAAGACTATCAATGTCCAAAAATCAACACATCCATATCAATAATAATTTAATACAAAAATTTAAACAGAACAATCAATTAATATGAGACCATCTAGTTTGACTCACAGTTTGCTCTAGATTAACATTTGTCTTCATGATCCATATCTATGTTCAAGCAATACATACGTATTTCACACATTACTAATTTTCATCAGTCACATAAGTATCAATCATACACATATATATATGTGTTATGTACAATTCATGCTCAATTTGACTATTCAGGTATTTGTTCTTAATCACATCTCTTGATCATTTAAACATCATCATTTGTATATGTCTAGCTTGCATTTAGGTTCATAACTCAAATATAGTTGATTCTTTTAAACTCATCAATCCATCAATCACCAATATTATTCTAGCATTATATGATCTTATAATACTCAATTTCTCATTTATCCTTACTCAATACACATTACTCATCTCTTTTGAATCACATTAACATTCATAAGATCGCTTTTATTTTGATAACATCTATAATTTTCCAGGTTTTTGATACATTTATATCATCAATCTATTCTTAATTTTAACCTTAAATATCACTTTAAACATATCAACATTTAATCATTTAATCCATCATCAAACTAAGTTCATTTCAAGCTTTATTTAAGTCTAAATGCATCATAAGAAAGTACCTTTTCATTTGTTGATTCAAACATCACTTAAAGAAGAAGAACTCATGTTTTTGGCCATTCCAAACCTTGCCCATGATTGTGACAGAAACTAATACATTTGTGCATGATCGTGGGGTGGGTACCACGATTGTGGCCTACCTTTTTTTTCTGTACTTTTCCATATTTCTCACTCTTTACTTACTACATTCAACACTTTATGCATAGTTTATTATTTCTAGTTTAATCCCCCATCATTTTCACCATCATTTTAACTCAATATCATTCACAAACAAAATTTAATCTTTTGTTGATCATAGACACAAAAACAGAACATCAATATATATTCACATTCATCATCAACATTTTATCAATCATCATTCTCATATTCATTTACATCCAAGTTCTTCTCATTTCAAGACATTATACTAGTCTTTTCTTTAACTTCAACTCACTCTAATTCATCTCTATATAACAACTTATCACTCACATTTCTCATACACCCAAAACAAAAAATATTTAAATCATTCATCTTTTCTCATTTCTGCACGCATCCTTTAACACAAAACTGGTCATATACACATCTCTATATTCATCAACTTTCAATTCTCATTAAAACATCATTTTCATATGCAATCTATCTCAAAAACATCTTTAACATAACTCATGATCTATTGTTCAACATATACTCTATAATATGACATGAATATGTCCATTTATTCTTCCACGATGTAGTATAAAATTAACTCCATTTTCATTATCATTTAATCTCCAAATATCATCACAAATGTTTTTTATTAATCAACCCATGCATACCATTAATATACTAAAAATAGAATATAAACCTATTTTTTACACCCACGTACAACATATATTTAAGTCCATGATGATTATGTTATCTCAAACCAATCACCATATATAATTCATTTCAAACAACCTATAAAGATCAAATATGTACTTGTTTAAACTTCAAGTTTCTTCAAAAATCACGTAAAACCATAGCTCCTTCCATAATACACGATCATCAACATTTAACTTGGGATAGAGTGGGTCTTTTACTAACAAGATGTAGAAATAGCAAGGATCTTGAAATATAAAGTGAAAGATGATGGCAACTCAACATTGAGAATAGGTTTGGTGACAAAATGTCATGAATGTAGAAGAAGAACGGAAGAAGATGAAGAATGAAAAGAAAAGAGCATTTAACAATTGAAAGACAAAGAGAAGAAGATGGTCTTTCACTTTGATAGTTATCGTGGATTAATAAAAATAAAGTGGTAGGTGTCAGAAACTTGTCATGAAACCTTCCACTTAAAGATTAAAGGTTAAATTAGATATTTACTAAGCTACCATATGATTTTTTTAATGATCAGTCTAATTGTCCCTCAATTTCTAATCCAATTGTCTCCCAATTTTTTATGACAATTGTCATTAAATCCAAATGCCACATATCAATTATTTCTACTTCCATTTGTCACTTATTTCTACTACCATTTATTAATTTCGTATCACTTGACATTTTTTCTAGTCCAAAAATACCCATAATTTCATAAATTTACCACTTTTTAACAAAAATTCTAAATTAATATTTTGCAAGATATATCATTTTCCACCACATCATAATTACATTAAAATCATTTATACCCCGGAATATGTCAAATGAATGCATAAACAATCATTGTAATGTGACAAAAATCAAATTCGCGTATGTGTGTATGCTACTGCTATGCATGAGCATGAAATGCATTTCCTATTTTCTCAATAATAGTTCTCATGTACAGTTATCTAGGGTTCTAACCCATAGTATGGGAAAACAGAATACTAAATTATTTTTCCCATACGCTTCATGTAGAAGTTCTTGGATAACTAAATTTTTACATATTAAGGCATTGGTCTATTGTTTTTAATTAGAAATATGTCATCCACATATATTACTTTGAAGACAACTTCATTTCCACTAATCTTCTTATAGACTATGGTTTATCCATATTTTTAAAAATAAAATTAAACTCCTTGTTTGTCTTATCAAAATGAATGATCTAACTCTTTGACACTTAAGTCCATAAATAGAACCTTATAACTTGTATACTTGAGTGGGAAACTTTTTATATTCAAAACTTTCAGGTTGTGTTAGAAGCACATCCTCGATGAAATTTCTATTTCAAAATGTTGTTTTAAAATTTATATTCCATATTTAATAATCATGATAAGCAACCATAGCTACTGAGATCCTTACGAACTTAAGTATAACTATTAGTGAAAAGTTTTAACCAAAATCAACTCTTTATTTTTGCTTTATAATCTTTAACCATTCGTTTTGCTTTATATGTGTATATATTATCATCCATATAAGTTAATTCTCTTAAAAATTCACTTTCATCTAATAGGTATAATACCATCGGGAGCATACAACAAAGTTCATACTTGGTTAATGTATAAATTCTATTTCAGATCTTACGACTTTATACCATTTTAAAGGATCAATGTCAGATATTGCTTCCTAAAAATAGTAGGCCCATCATCCATTACTGATATATTGCCTTTCCCTTTTTTAATATATAGATCTAACCTAGTGGAAGAATGACGTATCCTACTAATATGTTCCAGAAATGTGTATCTTAAACCTTCGATTGTATGTCAACTTGAGATTCCTGTTCCAACTAGATGTGAATTTGTTATTTTTGAACTTTTTTCTTTATTTATATTTTCTATTTTGGGAACTTATCTGATAGAAAAGGATCCTATGATCCTAAATCGATCCTAAGTTCTACTTCATTCTCACTATTTTCTTTGAGAAATTCTCATTAACTTTTATAAGAATATTCTTTTAAGAATGTAACATTTGAGATAAAAACCTCTTGCTCAAAAGGATGGTAAAATTGATATCTGACACTCTCTTTCAGATACTCCATAAATTTATCTAATTTAGCTTGAAATTTCAAATATTCCATGTTTCATATAAGAATCACATCCCCTAATCTTTAGTTAAACAAGTTTGGTCTACTACCATTCCACATCTCATATGAAGTATTGTCAACTAATTTAGATAGGGCTTTATTAAGAAGGCAAGTAGTTGCTTTAAGGACATATCCCTAAAAGTAAATAGGAAGAAATATATGACTCATAATGAAATGCATCATATATAATAAAGTATGATTTCTCCACTCAAACACTTTATTATGCTATAAAGTCCTAGGTGGAGTCCATTATGAGAGAATCTCAATCTCTTTTAAGTAATTAAGAAACTTATGGTCTAAGTATTCACCAACTCGATTAGATTTAATTTTCTTAATACTCTTATCAGTTTGTTTCTTAACCTCAAGTATAATTTTTTTGAACTTTTTAAATGATTTTAAATTTTGTTTCATTAAATAAGCAAAACCATACAATGATTATTTGTGAATATAATGAAATATCAGTACCTACCTCTAGTATGTGTCAATATAGTCCACACACTTTTGAAAGTATAAGCTCTAGTAACTCACTAACACACACTTCCTTTCTAATAAAGGGTAGTTTGATCATCTTACCCAATAAACAAGATTCAAAAGTTATAAAAGATTCATAATATAAAAGATCAAAAAAATCTTTTTTACGTAACTTCGTGATTATAATTCTGTTAATATGACCTAACTTATAATGTCACAAATAAGGTTTATTTTATTCACTTGATTTTCTTTCTTACTATTTATGTAAAAGATTCGCCTCTCAAGACCAAAAATATAAAAACTATTTGTAAGTAATCTAAATCCGTAATAAACATCACTTTTATTAAAAAATATTTTAATAATAAATACAAATTCATTGAATTCTAAATAAGAAATGGAGATAATTTTCTTATAATGAATGGAACATAATAACAATTATATAGTTCTAGTACAACTCTAAAAGGCAAACCTAAACTATAAGTTTTTATATCTAATGCAATAACTCTTATTCCATAGTGAATTTACAAATCCACTTTGCCTCTCCTTAACCTTCTACTCATTATTAACATCTTCATATTGTTACAAATATAAAAACTAAATCCATCATCTAATAAATAATAATATGGAATAGAAATAAAAATATAGATCTTAATCATAAACATATCTTAAGATGGAGTTATCTTAAACTTCTTACCACCAAGTTAGTAAGATAAGCTTTGTATTTCTTCTTCCAATATTTATCAATTTGAAAACGAAAATATGTATTTCTTCTTATCATTGTTATTCTTTTTGAGACCGCCTTTTAGCTTTGCTATTTTAGCATAAGCCTTTTATTTCTTGATCTTAGTCTTCTTATAGCCCGTTTTCTTACCCTTAAAAGAATCCACAATAAGAACATAAATTGGTTCCTTCTTAAGGGTCCCTACAATCTTGAGTATATTTTAGTAGTTCAGGCAATGACACATCCTTTTAATTTATGTGGAAGTTTATAATGAATTGTGAAAAGCTTAAAGTAAAAGATTGAAGCAACAAATCAAACCTTAACTTATAGTTCATGACAAAAATTAATTGGCCTAATTTTTCAATATAGCTAATCATCTTCAGCATATGTAACTCCACTGAAGGTCTGTATGGGTAAAGGTATTAGGTTTACCCTCAACTCACACTCCTTAATCCTTACCACATAATCTTTGACACTTTGTTAAATTTAACCTTTTCCCTTATAGGAAAATCAATAACTAGCACATCAAGCAAATTATCCATATTATAATCAATATTTGAAACAAAATCACAAGCAATAAATGAATGGGTTGCACTTGAATCAATCAATGCATCAGCAAGTTACCCAAAATTGTGAACCATGCTAATGATCACGTCTGATGAAGCTGTAGCCTCCTAATGAGTCATGAAAAACACCATAGGCTGAACAGGTGTTTTGTCAACCAAAGCTCCTATAATGGACAAATTATATAGTACAACATCTTTAATTCTCACAATAATAACACCTCTAATGGTCCCTCTCTTAGCACTATAACTCACCACATTCAGTGTCCCTTGGTCTCCTCCCACTCAAGCCCTCTTAGGACACACTGTTTTAATATGCCTAGCCTCTCTACACTTATAACATACCACTTCTTAGGTACTCCATCTTACCTCACGAGTCTTAAGGCAATCTTTTCTTAAGTGTCCTGTCTCCACACACTTGTTGCTCTCTCCACCATGAACCTTGCCACACATAATACACTTAAAAGCTCTATTACGCCTTAAGAATTGTACCACAATACCTTGGCTCATATTGGAACTTTCCTTCATCACGGTCTATTCATTAGACTCCACAAGCTAACCACCATGGCTATCGTATAGGGACTTTTTGGGTGCAATAAAATTGGAATGAATTTGTCAAGGTCATTGAGTGATAGTCAAGCTTAAGTCACAAAGCTCAACTCAATCTACTTTTTGCGATTGTCAACTAACAATTATGTTTGTTTTTGGATGCCTAACATCATTCTTATTTAAGTGTTTTACTCAACTATCACATCATAATTGTTTTGCCTAAATAATCAAAAGGGGAAAATAAGAGAGTTATGGCAAAGCCAAACTTTTATTGATCAAATCTCAAAGATATAATATAAAGGAACTTGAGTTTCTTCCAACATGAAGAACTCTACAAGAGAACAATTCAAAAGAACTCTCAAATCAAAGCTCTCATAGACTTTCTCCCAAACTTCTTAACTCTCTTACAGATGATTGAATGGAAAATGTTTCTCACAAATAGACTACAAAGGATGCCTTTATATAGGCTTATAAAAACTTAGGGAACAAGTAATATAAAACTATCCACTTTATAGAGTTATCCACTTTGGGTTACTAACTCCACTTTTGCACATAAGGTAAGTGTTTAGAAGATGTCTATCCATTTCCACATCATTCAACCCACTTTCTTACTACTTGAAGAAATGCTCCTACTTTTTAAGGTAATGCTTCCACTTTCTTAGGTTGCTACTTATATGTTTTTGCCATGTGTTATCACATATTGAAGACAAATACCTTAATGAGCCTTCTGTTTAGTCATCTTAAGCCATCTTACTGCATGTCTAATCCAAGCACGTCTATGGTGCAGTCTCATTGCTCTAAGACCTAAGTTAGGCAAAGTTCGAGGTATTGTATAATAAACACTGCATGTTTATATACCTTTCGACCTTCTTAGTAAAGTTAAGTACCCTCTTGCATCCTTAGAATTAACACGACTTAGTTGTGTTGTCATCTTTGATATCACTACTCCTTTATGTAAAACCCTCATCTTAAATAACCATGCATCTGCTGCTCTATATAATATGTCATAGACATTAGATGCCTTTTATGTACATGTCAGCTCTATTATGTAAAAGCCTTCTCGATGGCCTTGAATCATTGATTTGCCTCTCTTGGGTCAACTGATCTATAGAAGTCACAGGCATCACACTTCTTAGTGTGCTCAATAATGGCCCCCAACTTGCGTTAAGAAGACTGGGCATTTAAAGCTGTTATGAGAGTTTTTACAAATGCTTGGGGTTCATGTGTAAGACTAGCTACATTAGAGGGGGTTGGTGGACTTATGACTCCCTATGCTCAACACCAATACAAGTATCCTCAGATCAAGTCTTAGAGTGCTCACTCCTTATATCTAGGTCACCAATAACATCGATCAACTTCACTAATCCCCTCTCAACCTTAGCGGCCGACTGACTCCTCTTTTTGGAGGCATCTTATAAACATAACAATCCCACAATTAGTATTCAATTTAGCAATTTCTACTAAAGCCATATTTTAATACCAAAAGATCATGCCCCACCTAAATAGGGCCCGGGATAGTTTATGTATTGATAACCCAAAATTGGGTACTAGGCTAACCCTAATAGCTTATAAATTCAAAACATGTTTACTAACTAGTTACTAATTCACCTTTCATTCAACTAGAGATTGTAAATTAAAATATGCATAATTCATTCATTATTAAGCATTTCTTAAGGAAATCTACTTCATATTCACTATTAACATCCTAAGTCATACTCAATAACCTACAGATTAGTAACATAATAATAATCTGGACTACATAAATAAACCATCTAAACCTTCAAAATACATTGATAACAAAGTCATTAAGTACCCAAATAAGGAGAATAAAAATAAGGGCATTTAACACAATTGATCTCTAGTAAGCTTCTCTTTCACTGATGACGCTTTTGTTGACTAGTAGACTTGATAACTTCCTTTCCTTTATCTTAGGGTTAGGGGAGGAGAGAAAAAGGAAAATGTGAGTATTACACTCAGTGAAGGAAAACATTTTTACCTATGATTGTTCATGCATTGGAAATTCATTTTCATTTCTAAAACTAATTTGGTTTTTAAAAATAAGTAGTAAGTTGACTACCTACGTTTATATACAATCATACCTAATAAGGTATCTACAAAACTCCAACATAAGCACCACGCACATCATGGCATAAGTTTAATAGGTAAATTTCACATCAAGGTGTAAGTAACATCCATTCATGATTCACACATCATTTCATTTATTAAGGCACAAGCTCATCATTCACATTTCACATCAACAACTCAAACAACCCTCCTATATTTAGAACATGCATCACTACAATAGCTAAGAATTACACCATTATTTCATTCTCATCATACATACTATTTCTCTTATTTAAGTTTGTTTCCATTTGGTATTTATTGCAGGCATCATACATTACTTAGGTCTATTGCCTAAGCCACCTCACTTAGGTTTAATATAAGGAAATATAAGGAAATTTGCTTAAGTTACCTCACTTAGGTCTATGTTTAAAAACTATCCGTAATTTGCCTTAGTCCTCGCACTTAGGTCTTTCATCAATTTCTCTTAAGCTACCTAATTAATTAACAACCAAACCTTTCGTGAAAAACACTAAATTGTAACATCAAACCCATTTTTGACAAACAAGTCCAATTCCACTAAATGACCCATTTCCAATAACCATTTAACCCATTGCGTATATCAGCTAAATATTCAACACATCCTGAAAATCTAGGTACCATCTCTTCATAACATCATTTAAACTTCAAATGCTCCACAAAATTTTACATACTTCCTACACCATCCATTTTAATCATATGGTTATAATTTATTCACTTATAAAAAAAATTTGAACTTAATTAATAATATGCATTCTCACCTTTATCTCCCCATTTATCCTCTTTCTTAGACTCCTCTAGAAAAGTAATTTCCTACACTTTCCCTACACTCATTTCTCAATTATAAAAGATATATAGTCTGCTATTTTCCAACAATAAAACCGTGAGACATTAAGAATCTTTAATCACTTATTATGCTCCCATTTAATAAATCACATTTACACAACTAAACTCCCACTTAATAAAATCCTAATTAATTTCTTGAATTTCCTAGGCTATAATAACTTAACAATTCAATCACCTATGAAAATAATCATTTACCTTCTTTTCTACTCAACAATCAATTTTTCTCACATATGACCTAAATGGAGCAGCCATGAAAGATTAGTACTTCTAACAAAAATTTACTCAAAATTATCACAGAAAAATTAATTTCAAGAAAGATTTAAGAAGGGATGCAATCCCATTTACTTTTTATTACAAAACAATTCTTTTTCTTCCTCTAAGCCTCTTCTTATTTCTTCTTTCACTTAAAAATTTGTAGGTTTTCTTCAGACTTGAATGTGATAATTTCATTCCCTTTTGCTAATTTCTTCTTCTTCTTTTCTTTCTCTCTCTCTCTCTCTCTCCTTGTAAAATCTCTCCCCTTTTTCTCCTCTAAGAATGCTACCACCCCTCTTCTTCTATAGAAATGTAGCTTTTATTTCCTAAAATTTACTTGTTTGGTTAATATAAATGGATAAAATAGAGAATGAAAAACTAAAATAAATATTAAACAATCTTTGACTTTTATTCTTAAGGAGAGTATGGGTATAAGCTAGAGTCAAATATTATAAATAAGAGATAAGTAGTGAGTGAGATTTATCAATAATTTTAAAATCTAACCAAACAGACCATTTCAACTAGAATAAATAAGAACTAGCCTACTTGTTGGTTTGATTTATATTTATCACCGCTATAGAAAAAAACTAGTCAGTTTGTTACTTAACCGATTAGTTGTTGAATCGTAACTTAGGATTAAACTGTAGGTCATCTGCTTTCATTTGGTCTCCTTCTCTGAACATACTTTAGCATTTCCAGGGACTCTTCATATTTGCTCCAATATTGGACCAATATTTAGTCTCCATCACCAATTAAACTTCATCCTTTTTAGTTACTCTCTAATTTTTGTTAAATCTTTCTACTGGTATCCTATTTGAGTTGATTTTCTTTAATGTTTTTTGTTATACTTCGACCTTTTTACTATTTCTTATATATATTGATTTAATTTATTATGCTGATAGATCACAATTTGACCCTTCTTTTTGTTCTTATTTCTTTTATTACTAGAGATAGAAGACGTAAGAATCTTAGAAGACTAAAGGGTATTTTTAACTTCTTTATTTTTATTTAATCTTTCTTCTTTGGTTCAATATTATAGGATTTTATGACTTATTTAGTTTTTTTTAATTTTTGAATCTATTTCATTTTTCGGATCTTTTGTTAAGGTTCACTGAGTTGTGAATTATTTTAGTTTCCTTGATATTACTCCTCACAAAGAAATGCTTACTAGTAATGAGTTTTATATAGTTATACCATGAATTTGGTAGTATTCTATATTGATAAGAAATTGCCAGGTTAGCTTTTTTGCTTTGGTTCTCTCCTTTGCTTCAGAAATCCTAAAGTTTCCAATGTATAGCCCATTAAAATCCATTTGTACTATTGTTTCTTTGTCTAACCAAATCTAATGTTTCATTAAGGATTGGGTGAGAGCTATAATATAATTGCAAATTTAGATAAAAACAATGCATTTTTTGGGTGCTTTTGCTTGAAATTTTTGAGTATAGCTGGGGAATCACGGAGTATAAGTGAATAGGTGATGAAAAGATTCAAGGTTGGAACATATTTTTGGTTAACTGTATATAGATGTAAGCTTAGGCTGAAGATAACTTTGCTGATATTTACCACATATATATTGTAAAATCTCTATTTAATTAATTCATTATTTCACTTATTTACATAAGTTAATTGCACAAATGTTAGTGCTAGAATGAAATGCCTTGGTATTTAGAAAATTAATAATACCACCTATAACTACTGTGTATTTTTTATGTCTTATTTTCATGAGATATAGTTCCTAGTTGTTAGGAGAATATGTTAGATGATACATCATATTGAGGTTGACATGTTGGTCTTTGTATAGTTTATCATGTTTAAAGAAGAATAATCAAAATTTCAATGATAAACCTTACAAAGTAGAAATTAATTAGCTAATAAATTGATATTCAATTTTGTAATTTGGAGGATGGTGTTTAAAAAGAATGTGATATTTGATATTAATTCTTGGTTAAGTTAATTCAGCTTCATATTATGTAAATTTCTTTATTTTATGTTCTTATTTCATATTTATATCTTTAATTCAACAAAATAAATAAAGAAATATTGATAAAAGTTTTGTTTATTTTCAAGAGATATTTTAGAGAGCATTAAGACAACAAGCAAGGGTAAATTGTAGTGTGAAGTTTCATGTATATCCATGCTTTTTATGTTAATTTTAAACTTAAGTTTTAATTTTCTTTTTAGGAAATTTAAAATTTAAGTTTAAGAATCTTTATGTTTCCTTTTCAAACTTTTAATTCAGGGATGCATTTTTCTTAAGCCTAATTGCTTACTTTACTTCATTTAGTCAATATTGTTTTATATTTTAGTTTGGCCTAGATGTGTTTTAGGTCACACGTAACTTTACTATCTTTGCATGTTACTTGTAAAAACATAAAAAACTGAGCTCAAAATTATGTAACAATCTGATAGTATATTCCCTTAGTTTTATATTCAAAATGATCAGTGAACGAGTGGCAAGTTTTACAATTTCTTATCCCTCAATATACTACAAGTGCAAAGGGTCATGAGTGTAGAATATAAGGTGTCGATCTCTCGAGGAGTTAGTGAACTAATCGAATTCTAAGTTGTCTAAGGCCCAAAGGATTACTAAAATGAAAAGAAAAACTAAACAGAAAAGCAAATAAGCAAATATGGATTGATTGAAAATGAAATTGTAAAATTAACACAAAGAAATTAAAATTGAGCACCACCAATGAACAATCAAAAATCACACAAGGAAGATTAGCCGATTATGAGAAGGAGGATTTATGCTATCATCAAATACTAACATGATTACTTTTGAGTTAATTTGGTATCGATCCTAGACTTTAGAAGGGTGGATTATTCTTTCTCGAGTTACAATCATTAAACCCCAAATTATAAACCATAATTGAATTATGTAATTGTCAATCTCTAAATTAAAAAAAGCCCATACATCCAATTAGATCTTAAGCCCTCTAATAGACTATCGGGTCCTCACACTAGATATCTCTTCATATAAATTATCGATTTGATTATTTACGTGATCTATTAGATTTTTCAACTCTCATTTCCTAATCTAATCGTTTTGCTATTGATTCACTCTCTTGATTTGTTATTAAAGCATACAAATACAACAAATAATCACAATACCCAATGTATTATCATCAAAAGAAATCACGTTAACATTGATTTGAGAGCAAATCCTTAAAGGAGTTTAGAAGATCATCATCAAACCCAGATCTATCACTGTTAAATCTATCTCATACATTCAAAAGAAAGAATAACAAAGATGAAATGAAAATGTCACTTGGAAGGGGTTGGGATGGACTGGGAAGACAGCAACAACAGCAGCCCTTCTTCTTGGCTCTTCCTCTCTCCTCTTCTCTCCACTTTTTCTCCTATCTCGGATCTTTCTCAATTTAGCAAAATAGAGGCTCCCTTCTAGGGTTTCTTCTCTTCTCTTTTGTAGTCTTTTCTATTTAGGTTAAACACTAGGTTTTACCAAAAGTCAGAAATATCCCTCGAAAAGTTGAGTTTAGAAGCTAATCTGCGTCAGCTATCGTGCAGGCCATGATCGTGGCTCGATGAAAAGGTCTTTGTTAGGATCGTTGCCTTGGGTCCTCCGTCGAGCTTCCTCCAAATCTTCTCCGTTGATCGTGGCCTGATCTCAAACACTAATAAACACATCAAGGCATCTTAAAAATACAAAATTAAAGCTCAATAGTATGCTTTAACCCACATAACACTCAAAACGCAAATATCTAATTATCTAACACAATTTTAAATCTAAATATTCATGAAAAAATTAATTAAAAACTAAAAAAATATTAAAATGCCTGTTAAAACATCATGCAGCCTACAACTATCAACATCTCCACAGTTGAACTTTTACTTGTCCTCAAGCAAGAACGAAACAAAGAAAACATAAACACACCAAACAACAACACACACACACATATGCAATAATGGTAAAATGGCATTGAACTTTAATGAAACAAATTTAACTACAAACATAATCCTTCAAGTTGTTCTAACTTGTTAACTTATGAAATTTGTGTCTAATTGTTTTAGTCAATCAAAATTGTAACTATCTTTAAGAGGCTTTTCATAAGAAGCCATGCTATTCACAAAAATCGGTAGCATTTATTAAATAACACACTATTTTTGTTAATTTTCATTAACATGAACCTAACATTTTGACGTGAAGACAAACATTTGTGATCAATGTCCCCTGATTACTCAACTAGGTCATGTTTTTGTTAAGCAACTTGGTTAGAATGTCATTATATCCTTTTGATGTGAAGGCAAACATTTGTGATGAATGCCCCCCTATTACTCAACTACATCACATTCCCAACTGGCTACTAGCTCTATTCATAACCCGATTAGTTTCAAAAAGAGCCAGTGGAATAGTTATTTATTAAACAAAAACACAATTTTTTTAAAAATATATTTTCTTTCCTACCTCATTTCTTTAGTTAATCATTCTCATGAAAAGATACTAATAATGCTACTTATTCGATTGACCTAAAATTATAAATGAATGTGTTAAATTCCTAGGGTCAACGAACATCATATCCTAATTAACATGCATATTTAACCAAAGCAACCTAGGACACTAATTTCGCAAGCTAATAAGTCTTAGTAACCTAAAAGACTATGTTCAAAGCTAAACTGATTTTGTTAAGTCCTAGCCATTTAAACATTCACACTAGTCACACCATGTAAACCTAAACCAAACTAACATATAATATGCAAAATTCACACTCAAAATAAAAAAATATAATGCACATAACGCAACCATCCCCACATTTGGATAACACATTGTCCTCAATGTGAGAAGGACAAATAACATACAAGGTAGGAATCAAAACAAAATAATACAAAATCATAAGAAAAATAAAGAAATAATTGAAAAGATAAGGGTTAAAGTATAAGAACCTATGATGGCGATTGAGGTGGTGATGGCGATGGTCTCAGGAATCAACTGCGCTTGATGCCCAAGATTACTGCCCTATCTTAAAATTGCCTTTAAAGGAATAAGAGAGTTAGTAATCCAAACCATTCCACTTCATTAAAAACTTATTTTTAAACTTTAAAACAAATCTAACTATACAACAATTTCAATTTAACTATCAAACGTGCTAAATTATGGTCATTAGCTTGACCTTTCATCTTAGGAAGTGCTTTTAGTTCTCTGAAAGGAAAGAAGTTACTTCTTTTTCCTTCGAGACCACTCCACTAAGATACAGTTTACAATGATGCCAATTCACCTTAAAGGTTTCCTGGGAACAACCTCAACCTCGAATTGTATAGCAAAACTGCATCTTCTACTTTGAATTCCTTCTACTTAAAATGAGAGTCATGCCATCTGTTCACTTCTCCTTATACATTTTGGTATTTTTGTATGCATTGCAACGAAACTTTTTAAGTTCATTTAGTGGTAGAATTCATTTCTCACCTTCCTGCTTCCAATCAAAATTTAAAACCTTCATTGCCCAATATGGTCGATGTTCTAGTTCCACAGGCAAATGACAAACTTTACCATATAGGAGTTGGAAGGGCATTGTTCCAATACATATTTTAAAAGCGGTTCGATAAGCCTATAAGGCATCATTTAGCTTTAATGCCCAATCCTTCCTAGAACTATCTGTCTTTTTTAGAATTCATTTGAGTTCTTGGTTTACAACTTCCATTCCATTCATCCACATGTTTGCAGATGATAAGGAGTGGAAACTTGATGGTGGACTCTGTATCTTTTTAGGAGAGTATCAAAGATCTATTACAAAAATGTGTTCCCCCATTGTTTATTATTATTTATGGCACTCTAAATTGGCTGAATATCCACTTGATAAATTTCTGTACAACATTTTCATCATTAGTTAGAGATGCCACAACTTCGGCCCAGCGAGATATATAATCCACTCCCACTAAAATGTATGTGTTTCTTATAAAGGATGGGAAAGGACCCATGAAGTCGATGCCCTAAACATCGAAGACTTCGACTTCCAAGATGTTTGATAAAGACATCTCATTTCTTTTAGATATTTTGTCTACTCTTTGACAGCCATCACATTATGTCACGAAAGCTTGAGAATCCTTAATAGATGTGACTAATAGAATCCATACTCGAGTACTTGACTTGCTATTTTGTTTACCCCATATTGGCCAACATATTGTGCTTTGTGACATTACGTTAATATATCTAACATCTCGTCCTCTGGCACACATCTCCTCATTAGCTCATCAAGACAAGTTTTATATAGGATTGGATCGTCCATAAATATTGGGTGCACTCATACAAGAATCGTTTCCTCTATTGATATGACAGGTCAGGAGGGATCTTACCACTGATGACAAAGTTTACGATATCTGTAAACCATAGTGTTACCGTTCTATCGAGAAGCATAATGGTTTCATTAGGGAATTTTTTGTTAATATCATCACTTAACTCACATTTCCCTCTTTCCAGCCGTGATAAATAGTCCACAATTGCATTCTTCACTCCCTTTTTATCTCTTATTTCTATATCAAACTCTTGTGAGAGTAAAACCCATCGAATAAGTCTCAGCTTTGCATCCTTCTTGGCAGACAAATATTTAAGCACAACGTGATTGGTAAATACGATCACTTTAAAGCCCAAAAGGTATGAACAAAACTTATCACATGCATACACTACTACAAGTAATTCTTTTTTCGTGATGGTGTAGTTTAATTAAGGTCTTGCAAGTGTTTTGCTTGCGTAGTAAATTGTATGCGACATTTTATCTTTTCTTTGACCCAGCACGTAACCTATAGCTTAGTCACTTGCATTGCACATGACCTCGAATAGGAGTGTCCAGTCAAGTGGCGTTAATATTAGGGCTGATGCTAGTGCCTCCTTTAATTTATTGAATGCAAATGAACAGTTATTATTAAAAATAAAAGACACATCATTGACTAACAAGTTTGTTAAGGTTCATGCAATCTATAAGAAATCCTTAATATAGCGACAGTAGAACCTAGCATGGCTTAGGAATTCCCGCATGCCCTTGACATTGATTAGAGGTGGAAATTTTTGTGTAACCTCTGCCTTCGCTTTGTTCACTTCAAATCCTTGGTGAAAAATTTTATGCCCAAGAACTATCCCCTCTTACACCATAAGATGTCACTTCTCCCAATTCAACACTAAATGTGATTCTTCACATCTTTAGAGAACCTTGTCCAAATTGACCAAACAATTCTAAAAAGAGTCTCCAAAGACAGAAAAATCATCCATGAAGACTTCCATAATATCTTCAATCATGTCCGTAAAAATAGATGTCATGCAACTTTGAAATGTAGTTAGGGCATTGCATAACTTGAACGACATCCGTTTATACCCAAAGATATTATAAGGACATATGAACATGGTTTTTTCTTAATCATCAGGGTAAATAAATATTTGATTGTACCTCGAATAACCATTTAAAATGCAGTAGAACGAGTGACCCACCACTCTTTCTATCATTTGATCTATGAATAGGAAAGGGAAATGGTTCTTTTTAGTCACCTTGTTGAGTTTGAGATAGTCTATGCACACTCTCCATCCTGTGATTGTTCTTGTCGAAATTAATTTTCCACTTTCACTTTTCATTATGGTCATTCCACCCTTCTTTGTTACACATTGTATACGGATGACTCATTTTCCATCAGATATTGGATATATGATACCCACATTTAAAAGTTTTACTACCTCCTTTTTGACCACTTCTTTCACGTGAGGGTTCAATCTATGTTGACATTCCCTCATAGCTCTGCTTCCTTCTTTGAGGTTTATCCTATGCATACACACATTTGGGCTTATACCTCAAATTTCAGATAATTGCTATCCCATGGCCTTCATTTGCTACCTAACAGTCTCAACCAACCTACTTTCTTGTTCTCCAGCTAATTCATTGGAAATGATGATGGGTAGAGTTTGACCTTTACCTAGAAAGGTGTATCGGAGATGTGTGGGTAAAGGTTTAAGTTCTAGGGTTAGTGGTTTCTCCATGGATGCTTCGGTTCGTATTAATATTCCCTGATGAGTCTGAACACCCGACTCCCCCATTTCAACATCTCTTTCAGACTCAACTTCATTGTCTGCCTCTACTTCTATTGATTTAACTTCTACAAAGTAGCTTCTTACTTATTCTTGCACACCTTCATCTATAATGTCAATCTTCATACAAGCGTTGCTTTCCTTCAGACTCTTCAATGTCTTGTTCATATTGAACTCCACTTGATCTTCACCAATCTGAAGGGTCAATTTAGCTTTATGAACATCAATCAATACTTTACCTGTGTTCAGAAAAGTTGTCTGAGAATTAGTAAACAGTTCTTATCTTCTTTTAAATCAAGACCAATAAAGTCCATTGGAATAATGAACTTCTTTACTTATATCAAAACATCTTTCACCACTCTAAACAGTCTTTTAATATACGGATCAGCTAGTTGAACTAGCATCATAGTTGACTTGACCTCATTAAGCCCTAATTTTTGGAATATTGAAAAAGACATAAAATTAATGCTTACTCCTAAATCACATAGGCATTTTGCGAACTCAAATTCACTAACCACACAGGGTATTGTGAAACTCCCTAGATCCTTTAGCTTGGAAGGCATTTGATTAGTGACTATGGAACTACAGTTTCCAATTAAGGTTACCATTTGGTTCTCTTCCCAAGTATGTTTCTTCGAAAATATGTCCTTCAAAAACTTAGCATACTTGGGCATGTGTTCTAAAGCCTTTACGAATGAAATATTTATTTGCAAATTTTGAATCTAATTTGCTCTTATAGCGTTAGGAGTATGGAATTTTAAGTGGATACAAAGGAGGGGTAATGTAAGGAGGGTATTCACTTATGTCCACATCTTTCTCCTTTTCTTTGTTTTTCTTTACAGAGTGGGGTCCACTTTTTGGCTTGGTGGGTTGTTCGAGTTCCTTCCACTTCACAAAGTAATGACTTGTAGTTGCTCCCTTGGGTTTGATTTCGTATTACTTGGGAGGCTTTCTACACTTCATGCAGACAATGTATTCACCACTTAGCTAATTTGAACCTTTAAATTGTGGATGGACGAGGCGTGGTTCTTTGTTACTTGTTCAATTTGTCCTTCCAACAACTCTTACGCTTTATCCACCGTCTTCCTCATCAAAGATCAACCTGATTTTGCATCAATGGTGCCTCAGGTTGGTGGGTTCACTCCATTATAGAAAGTTTGAAAAAGGAACTCCTTAGGTAGGTAGTGGTGAGTACACTCCCTTTGCAAATCTTTGTACCTTTCCCAAGCCTCATAAAGTAACTCCGCATCACTTTATTAAAAGTTTGTGATTTTCTTGATTATCTTTGTAGTCTTCATGATTAATAAAGCTGGTTTTATTTCAAACGAAGTTACTTTAACAGGTAGTCTAGCGATACATTGATTGGTCCCATTGAACCCTGATCTCATGAAATCCACGAGGGTCCGCGGTTGGTTTCCTTAGTTTCCTCCTTGCTGAAACTCTTAATAAAATTCCTCTACTATGGTTTCTTTGGTATTCTCTTCCTTTTCACGTCTAGCTATTCGAATTGCTCGCTTTAATTGTGCGATGTCAAGCTCTAGTGTTTTGATGATCCGATTTAAATTTCTAGTAACTCTTATGTTTATGCAAATGCACCGACACAAAAGTAGTGAAAACTCCTTAGACTAAAAGAATTAATCTAATCCTACTAACTCCTCAGTAATGGCGCCAAAACCTTGATCTCAAGTCGGAAAGTTTTATTATTTCTTATGTCTCAATATACCACAAGTGCATAAGTTGTGAGTGTAATATATGAGGTGTTGATCCCTCGAGGAGTTGGTGAATTAATTGAACTCTAGTTGTCTAAGGCCTAAAGAATAATTAAAATGAAAAGAAAAACTAAATAGAAAAGTAAATAAGTGAATATGAATTGATTGGAAATGAAATTGTAAAATTAACATGAAGAAATCAAAATTGAGCCCATTAATGAACAATAAAAAATCAAATAAGGAAGATTAGCTGATTATGAGAAGCGATATTTATTCTATCATCAAATGCTAACATGATTACTTTTGAGTTAATTCAGTATCGATCCTAGACTTTCGAATGGAGGATTATTCTATCTCGAGTTATAATCATTAAACCCTAAATCATAAACCCTAATTGAATTATGGAATTGGCAATCTCTCAATTAACAAAAAGCCCACACATCTAATTAGATCTTAAGACCTTTAATAGACTATCAGGTCATCATACGAAAAGACATACGAAATCTCTTTACGTATAAATTATCAATTTGATTATTTGAGTGATCTATTAGATTGTTTAACTCTCATTACCCAATCTAATCATTTTGCTATCGATTCACTCTCTCGATTTGTTACCGAAGCATGCAAATGCAACAAATAATCACAATACCAAATCTATTAACATCAAACGAAATCACATAACATTGATTCAAGAGCAAATCCCTAAACGAGTTTAAAACATCATCATCAAACCCAAATCCATCACTATCAATTCCATCTCATACATTCAAAAGAAAGAATAATAAAGATGAAATGAAAATGTCACTTGGAAGGGGTCAGGATGGATCGGGAAGATAGTAGTAACAATAAATCATCTTCCCTCTTCATCTCTCCTCTTCTTTTCCTTCATTGGATCTTTCTTAATGTAGCAAAATGGAGGGTCCTTTTTAGGATTTATTCTCTTCTCTTTTATATTCTTTTGTATTTAGGGTAGAAACTAGGTTTTACCTGGGCTCAAAAGTTCGAAATATCGCTTGAAAAGTTGAGTTTAGAAGCTAGTCTGTGTCTATTGTTGCGCACTCAAATTTAGGTGATTTATCCATGATTAGGATGTAGCTTGGGTGAAATTAAATAAGGGTCTAAATCGAGTAGTGTTGAAAATTAATGGATATGTTGTGGTTAGGCTAATAACTAAAGAATGTATCATGTTTGAATTTAAATAGGGTTGTGGGGGTGAAGGAACAAGATGGGAAGAAAGAGAGATTCTAATTGTAACTTTATAAGATATCTAATGAAACTGTTGCTAGAATTGGGATCTCATTTACTAAGAAGGATATTAGAAGTAACTCTTAAATGAGGTATTCAATTCTATAATGAATTAAAAAAAATCTCATGTAGTTCTATATAATTTTACCTCTTACATTCCCACTACTTGTAACACAAGCTTATGGGTTACAAAGAGGTTCTCTGTCTTCTCTCTAAGCTTTAGTGTAGCACCCCACTCCCGCTGGACTTGAACCTGATATCGATAGTGATATCCGATATCACTATCGATATCAGTGCAAAAATAAAGAGACACAATGCAGACGCGAACTGATCCCGACCTCTTCTTTCTCTCATATGCAACAGATAT
>JANQBM010000005.1:33779753-33789931 GCA_025594535.1 Erythroxylum domingense | reverse complement strand
TGTCTATGCCTATTTTTCGATCCCGCCACGCATATTTTTTGGGGTCAACTTTTATTGAAATATTTATTTGTGATTTACCTCTATTTTGTTCGGAGGTAAAATTTAATAATTCTGTTCGTCTAAGTATCCCTGGTGGGGAATTCCTCCCCCGTGGGCCACGGGTCTAGATGTCACGTAGGATGTCGGGCCCGTAGACCCGCCCGGGGAGGGGTTCCAGCAGAGACTCTGTTATAGTTGATAGTAGTCCTACTAACAAGAGTGATGATACTCGTATGGCTAAACCCTCAAGTATCTCTATTGATATCTCTAAAAATCAAGAGAACTTGGTTACCACTTCTTCTCCTCCCGAGGATAAGAAGGATGATGGCCCTATTAGTGGGGAATTTTTGACAGCTACAAAAGGAAACCCAATAGGAGCAAAGGTAAAAGCTCCAAAAACAACATTTTTTAATTATGAAAGTATTTTCATGGAATGTGAAGGTTACTAACTGCCCTAAAAAGCTCTCAGCTTTAAGCGATTTTGTTTATAGCACAAATCAATGGATTTTCGCTTTTTTTGAAACCAAAATTAGATCTGCGAATCTTATATTAATGAATAAATTGGGCTCTAGATGGAAATTTATTTCCATTCATCAAGTTCATATCTATGGGAGAATCATTATTGGTTATGATCTTATGTCAGTGGATGTCCATGATTTTGTTACGAAAATGCAAGTTATTCACCCGAAATGGAAACCCATTCAAGCAAATGTTGAAAGTTTTCTTCTTTCATCTACGATGCCAATCATGTATTCCAAAGGAAGCTTCTATGGTAAAGTTTATATGAGTTTTAAAAGGTTGTAAATGGCCTTTGGCTTCTATGTGGCGACTTCAATTCTACTTTATATAAAACTGAAGCTGATGGAAACTTTAGTTTGGGGAATTTCTCAACTAAATTTCATGAATGTGTGAGTAAATTGGATATTCTTGACTTTACATCCTACGATCACTTCTACAAATGGAGTAATAAGTAGTCTACTAGATGGGCTTTGAGGAAAAAACTAGATCATACTATGGTTAATAGAGAATGGATCACTCAGTTTCCTAATAGCGTCTTTATGTTCATGGATCCTCTATTTTCTGATCATACACCTATGTAAATTGAGATTCTACTCCAACATTAAGGTCGAAAAGACCTTTTCAGGTTTAATAATTTTTTGCTGGATGATGATGACCTTTCCAAAGCTCTTCAGAAGGGCCTAGGGGTTTCAATTGAAGGCACACACCAATTCAAGTGTACCCAGAAGCTAAAGGCTATTAAGATGGAGATGAAATCTCTAATGAGCAGAAGAACCACGTCAACACAATAAGTTGTTACCACAGTTAGATTAGAGTTGGAATTTATTCAGGCTAAGCTTACTTTTGATCCTTCAAATCCTATCTTATTGAACACTGAGAAGACCCTTCTACTATCTTATTTATCCAAAGCTAGGGATCATGATATTATAATGGAACAAAAAGCCAAGGTCCATTGGCTAATCGAAGGAGAAAGGTGCTCTAAATTCTTCTTTAACTCCATATTAGACAAAAGGAATTCTAATAGTATCTTTTCTCTCAAGTTATAAGACGGAATTGAAATCTCCTAACAAGAAGACCTCCTACAGGAAGCTGAGAGATAATTTAAAAGCTTCTATGGTTCTACTCGTTCCCAGGCCACTCCAACCCCTCTTTGCTTCATCATTCATACTAAGATTTCATAGGAGCAAGCTGTAACACTCATTATACCAGTGGAGGATAGAGAAATTGAGGAGGTTGTACTTCAAATGCAGCCTAATAAAGCTCCTGGCCCTATGGTTAAGAGTGCCATTCTGTAATTCTTCTCTAAAGGTGTGCTTTTTAAAGAGATTAACAAAACTCATATTTGATTGATTCCTAAATTCTCATGTTCTTCCTCGTTGAATGATTACAAGCTTATTGCATGCACTAATTTCCTCTACAAGTTAATCTCTAAAATTCTAGCAAACAGGTTGAAGGCAGTACTGGATTCCCTGATCTCAGATAATCAAAGTGCCTTCTTGCATGGAAGACAGATTGGGGATAATATTTATTGTCTAAGAATTGATAAAAGGGTATCAGAGAAAGAATAGTCCTCCTAATTGTATCATTAAAGTGGACTTCAAGAAAGCATTTGATCATGTAGAGTGGAATTTTATCCTACAGACCCTAAGTCTTTTGGGTTTCTCTCACAAGTTTGTCAAATGAGTTGAGACTTATATAACCACTCCATCATCCTCCATTATGGTTAATAGAAGGCTAAATGATCTCTTTAAGAGTGTAAGAGGCCTTAGATAAGGTGATCCTATCTCTCCTTATCTCTTTGTGACAAGCATGGAAGTCCTAACGCAATTGATTATGCAAAAAGGTAAGTACGAGTAAGGACTTCAAATATCACAGTAAATGTAAAAGGGTAGGGCTTATCAACTTATGCTTTGCGGATGACCTATTGCATTTTTCCAAGGCCCATGGTAAATCTATTAAATTACTCATCTCAACACTATCTTTGTTCAAAGATATTTCAGGATTGGAGGTTAACTTTACAAAATGCCATTTCATCCTAGCTAATAGTGCCACTATGATAGAAGGTCGTATCTCTGCAATTATAGGGATCTGTAGGAAGTAAGCTCCTCTAACTTATCTGGGTCTTTCGATTACCACTAAAAGGATACAATTCTCTGAATGCTTCCCTTTGATAGAAAAAATACAGAGAAGATTGAGTAGGTGGACTGATAAGATTCTGTCTTTTGGTGGAAGATTGAAAGTTATTAAATCTATACTCAATTCCTTTCATGTCTACTGGTCCTCTAACTTCTCACTTGCTAAAGGAGTTATCAAAACCATCGAGAAGTTATTTAGAAGATTTCTTTGGGGAAACCTCAATTCAGATAGACACTTTATAAAGGTGAAATGGTAAGAAGTTTGTAAAAGGAAGGAAGAAGGGGGCTTAGGTTTGATCTCTGTTGCCTCCTTTAATAGGTTAACTTTGATCAGAAATTTGTGGAACATTATACTAGATAAGCAATCCTTATGGATCCATTGATTTCATACCTATATCCTTAAAGGTTATAGTCTTTGGACTATCCCTTTAAAACCTCCTTTTCTTGGTCTTTCATTCAACTATTAAAGTTTAAACCCCTCTTACATCATTCGGTGACTTGTAAGGTTGGAAATGGTGAAAAAGCATTCCTATGGTTCGATAATTGGACGGGTAAAGGACCCTTTATAAAATTTCCTTAGGCTCTTGAGATTTGGAATGGCCTTCCTATCAACTCGAAAGTTAAATCCATCATCCTAAGGGCCCAATGGAATATTCCAAGGAAATTACAGTATCTCACTCCTTATTACCACCTAATTTGGATAGAGAGGACTCATTTTAATGCCTTAATCTCCTGCTGCGATTGGTGATCATCTTCCCAAACCCTAATTTTGTAGGAATTGTGTAAGAGAGAAAATGCATTCTAAGCTTTCCAAATTTGCCTAACTCTTCATCTGATGGCAGTATTAAGCTTTTGTGACTCGTTTCATACGCTATTGTTGTACTACCTGAAATTATGTTTGCCTCTAAACGATGTCGTGGATGCAACTGAGCTTTATCCTTTAAACGTTGCCGTTGCATGACCTGCTAGTTATTCTCGATCTCATATGTAACTTCCTATTTAATTTATTAATACAATTATACTTATTCGAAAAAAATCTCATGTAATTCATTCTATTGTATTATTCTATTAGTTCAACTCGGATAAAATAGATATTAGATATCTTTTATATTGGAGAATTCAACAATTTATTAATTGTATTTTATTTTTAAATTATTAAAAAATAAGTACAATTGAATTTTAAATTAAGTTTGTTTTAATGCAAAAGAAATATAACAGATATCAACACTTAATGATAATATAAATAGTAAATAATAAATAGTATAAGAAAAACGTATAAAATGATAGTTTAGATGCTAAGTATAATAAAGATACAATGAAATTGTACATAAAAGCAAACTACCATATTGTACAAGGAACAATTAGGGAGAATTATTATTTCTCCCTGTTTCATAAGCTATAGCATAAGGCAAGCCGCCGCACGTATTCAATCGTGGTCAGGACACAGATTTCTTACGTAGATATAGTATAGTGGGGTTAATGAAAGTTTTTGCTGGATCCAAAGATTTGTCTTCCAATTTTGACGCTTGTCATGACATTTTTGAAACCATGCTTAGTTTCTGAGCAAGTCATTAAATCGTTAATCTTTTAGAGGAGGCGATCATGTGACCGCTACAATAGACTCTAATACAAGCTGCCTAGATATTATATATGTTCTGAATTTTATTGTTATATTAACTTATTTGTATACTCGAGTACAGTAAATCCATGTGTGTCAGGATATTAAATTATACCTTTCTGTTTGCATCAACCCACGGTGTTTCTTTTTGGCTATTGTCGATTTTTTTTTTTTTTTGAGTAGTTATGGGATTGATGCGAAAACTCGATCCAAATTTAATTTAGAGCTCATATAAAACTTAATATGTTTAGATAAATGATTTCAGATTTATTTAATGCATTCAGTTTTTGTCAAAAGAACCAAAATATTAAAACAAACTTGTTTGTTTCGTGTAAAAACAAGTGTTAACTTGCTAAATTGTTAACGAATTTATGAAATCTCAAGTATTCCCTTAATAATGTATCAATCAAGTTACACAACAGAATTTAGACGGATGCCATCATGCCATTTCAGTCACGGGTATGAGTCTCCTTTTTTATTTTTTGTTTAATATAAGTTTTATATCTTAGAATGTTAGTGGTACGAATACTGCTGAAAACGAGTTTAACGATGAATCAACATGGAAGGACAAATATATGATTGAATAGTCCGATAGAATAACCGATCAATCCCAGCAAAGAGTCTACAAATCCCAAAATAAATATACTGCAAGATCCAATAAAAATGCATTATTCCCTTCTAAATATGAAATTAAGTTGTACTACTATTTAGTGGGTTTCTGTCATCATAATTCATAAAACTAATAGAAGTACTCTTAAGGCTACCCTTGTTTCTCCATGCCATTTTGGAATTTTTTGCAGGCAAATGAGTTTTACCAAATAGACACTTGAAAGGCTATTGGTTGTTAGTGTCCATCAAATATTTTCTTTAGTTTATTATATTAATAGAACTACATGACGACCACTACTTACTTTTGGTCCCTTTCTTCTCCTTCGTTTATAATATATAGTAGAAATATTTCCAATTTGATGTTTACATAATTTCACTGTCTGCTCAAATTCCGTTATTTGAGGGGTTTATATATACATAAATGCTAAGTATCTTTGATTTCCACGAATAGGATTAACTTCCTTTTTCTAACCAACTTCTCTCGGCAATTTGATGGAGCAAATAGTGCCACTTCTTATTCCACACTTTTTTGTATCAATTGATTGTTTGAGGAGAATATACACATGAGATCTCCTACGGTTTTAAGGATAAGGGGAAAAAAAAGTTGGTTGTCCCAAACGTAAACAAAATTTTTAATTCAATTAATTTTTATTATTTAGATAAAAAAATTCGTGTAAAATGAACAAAGAATGAAATTGTTCGTAATATATTCCAAAAGGTCACTGGAGAAAAGGCTTGTATATGTATAAATGGACTGTTGGTGCTTTTTCAGATTCCATTCTCGGGAGCATATTCGTCCTATAGTAAAACTAGAATGGTTGCCTAACCCTAACCCTCACATCCAGCCACTAACTGACGACAGCTATTAAAGGACAAGTCCACCAACCAATTCTTTTAACCCCGCTTCCAAACTCTAGTTTCGGCCAATTGCTTTTCTTTTTATAATCAATTTATTTAATCTGAAACTCTAAGGGGCAGTTTAGCATGAAAAAGATAATCCCTCGGTCTTTGTTCATATCGCAAGGGGTCGGTTGCTATGGGATTCTGGACCGTTAATATCGCCTTCTGGTTCTATTGTTGATGTTGGTGTTTCAAAAAATATTTCTTTAAGAAAGTCATGTAAATTGTTTGGGAGAAAATATCTGCGGATGGTTGTCAGTGTGTCAGTGAAAGTAAAAGTGGGGGGGATGGTGGTCCCCTACACAAAGCCATGTTTTGAGGAGGGAACTCAACAATCTTAAATACCACTCATTTTTAGAAGACAACATAACACTCTCCATCTTTGTGTTGAGAGAGTGTTAGAGAGAGAGAGAGAGAGAGAGAGAGAGAGAGAGAGAGCACATACGGTCTCTGTCTGGAGGAGCTGATAGAAACTCCCTATCATTTTCTTACCAGGTACTACTTCTTCTTCCTCTTCTTCTAATAAATTCTTGCATTCCACTTTCCTCTTTATCGTTCTCATTTCCTCCCTTTTCTTCCTAAATATCTGTGAATCTTGGTCCTATCAATCAACATTTTCAGATCCAGCTCAAATTTCACTCCTTAGGTGATTAATAACATTTATTGCATTTGAGATTTCATTTTCCATCCAGTGACAGTGGTCTTTTTATGCATCGATACCCAAATAGGGTAGCGTCCTTAAGACTGGAAGTTTTAGTATATCCAGACGTGTTTATGGTTGTTTTGATTGGATTCAATGCTTTTCCAGTTTTCCGTTCTGAAGATCCATTCATTGCCTTTACTGCTCCTTCGTCCAATCTCCAAGTGGTTTGGTCTATATAATTTAAGAAAACAGTAAATACAGCAATGACATTTTTCCTTTTTTTTTTCAAATTAAAAAAAGTTTTCTTTTTTTTTTTTAACAAGGGCCACCTGTACTGGTACTCATTTGTTATTGCCGGAGTTTTCGTTACATTTCCCCATAAACATCTGAATCTTTCTTGCGAAAATTTCTACAGACGTTTTGACCGGAATAGAGCTTCAAAGTCATCCTATTAAATGTTAATTAAAGTGTCTTACTTTCTAACCAATAGAAGTCAGAAGAGGGTTGGTAGGTATGGTTCTTCAAAAGCTGTCGCTGCACTTGAACATCATTAATAAAAATTGAAGGTCGGCATAGCCCACTTGTACGAGAGGTCTTTAACATGAGCCTAACGAAAGAATATACTTCTGAGTTTGACACTACACTTTAACAAAATTTTAAGGCATTAAATTTATGGGTCATGTACTTATATGCCCTTGATTCCTGTCTCTTTCTAATGTGATATTTTTACTCACAATTGATATTCCACCGGTGAATACTAAAACATAAATTTGCAAGCATCTAGGGTTTTGCTTCTACTACTATTTAAGTTTAGAAACTTGACGGTGGCCTTGTGTTTTTAAGATTGTGATGGGCCGGCCGCGGCTGTGGTGCGTAAATGCTTAATGGTACCTTAGTAATTTCGCATTGGCCCAGTGATCAGCCTAGCATGAATTATATAGATGATTTAATTAATGTAAAATATATTTATAATATAAGTTATTATGACTATATAAATGTAATTTACAAGTTAAAAGATGGAAATATAATTAGATTCTTTTCAAATTTTGCAATAATTGATAAAATTAATGTGAACATAGATCCAACAATTTTGTAGTCTGCGTGATTGTCACACCACATTCTCTTGAAATTTTCATTTTGTCTATTTTCAAATTGTTTTCAGCCTTTTTGTTTAATTGAAGTTTTTCTGAGTAAAAAGCCAATATTTCAAAATTCTCATAATTAGTTTCTTCGTTTCGCAAAATTTTGATAACAAAACTAATAAAAGAGTGTGTTTATTTATTTAACAAAACATAATTTTTTTAGAATATTAAAATATAAAACCTTTTCAAGAAATAAGTCAAACTACGTAAATTGTTTAGGAGCGGTTAATATTATCAGCTCCTAATCAGTATGGAAGGTGTGACAGAATTTCATCATCTGTGTCGGTTGCTCTGATCAAGAGCATCCTCACACAAATATAACAGCATATGTTAATTGAGGTCAACTCATATTTGTGTTACCGCATATTGTAAGACAAAACAAAAAAATTGATGTTTCGCTTTCGGCTCTGATGAAGGTCCAATATGGACAAAGCCATAACAAGTTGTTTCACGATAGATAGAAATTTTACGATTAATGCTATGAAATTGCTCGAATTAATCTGTTATTTTATTTGATTCGACATTATTCTTTTTAACTTTTTTTATTTAGTTCGTCGTTTATCTGTTTTCCTCTTCCTCTTCCTCTTCCTTATCCGATACCTTTAACTTTCAAGAAGCCATAACTTATAGAAGAGGCGTAGAGCCCGAAAAGTTTGATGGGCAATACAAATTTTCTGGGCTCAAAGTCTTGGTAATGGTTGGCCCAGCTCTAATTGTCAAAGTTTAACTCTTTAGTTGGTTGCTAAGATCAAAGGGGCCTCCAGATTTCATATTGGACCGGTAGTAATGCATTTGAGTTTCTGCAAATTACATACCCTATAGCTATTTGTTTCCTATTTCTTCAGGTGATCCAGAAAAAAAAGAACATAAAGAAAATGGGAGCCGGTGGCAACATGTCCATTCCACCTTCGGCCAAGAAGTCAGAAGCGCACTCCGTGAAGAGAGTTCCATACTCAAAACCACCATTCACACTCAGTCAGATCAAAAAAGCCATCCCACCCCGTTGTTTCCAGCGTTCTGCTCTCCGCTCATTCTCATTTGTTGTCTACGACCTTACCATCGCATCCATCTTCTATTACATTGCTGCCAACTACATACCTCTGCTCCCTCACACTCTCTCTTACTTGGCCTGGCCAATTTACTGGGCCTTTCAAGGTTGTGTCCTTACAGGCGTTTGGGTCATTGCTCATGAGTGTGGCCACCATGCCTTCAGTGACTATCAATGGCTTGATGACACCGTTGGCCTTGTCCTTCACTCTTTTCTCCTTGTCCCCTACTTTTCATGGAAACACAGCCATCGTCGTCATCATTCTAATACAGGCTCCCTTGAACGTGATGAAGTCTTTGTGCCCAAAAAGAGATCTGGCATGCATTGGTACTCCAAGTACCTCAACAACCCACCAGGCCGTGTCCTAACTCTTACCATCACCTTAACACTTGGTTGGCCTCTCTACCTAGCATTCAATGTTTCAGGGAGGCCTTATGATCGGTTTGCTTGCCATTTTGACCCCTATGGTCCTATCTACACTGACCGTGAGAGACTCCAGATATATATTTCTGACGCTGGTGTTCTTGCTGTCACTTATGGGCTCTACCGTCTGGCTGTAGCAAATGGCCTTGCTTGGGTTCTCTGCTTCTATGGAGGTCCTTTGTTAGTGGTAAATGCTTTTCTTGTTATGATAACTTATCTTCAACACACTCACCCTTCATTGCCACATTATGATTCTTCTGAGTGGGATTGGTTAAGGGGAGCTCTGGCTACAGTTGACAGAGATTATGGTATTCTGAACAAGGTTTTCCACAACATAACAGACACACACGTAGCGCACCATTTGTTCTCAACGATGCCTCACTATCATGCGATGGAGGCCACTATGGCTATTAAGCCAATTTTGGGAGAATACTACCAATTTGATGGGACATCAGTTTACAAGGCAATGTGGAGAGAGGCTAAGGAATGTATTTATGTTGAGCCAGATGAGGGTGACCAGAGCAGCAAAGGCGTGTTCTGGTACAGAAATAAGTTATGATGACAATAGCAAATAGTAGATTCAGGTTTGATTGTTTTGGATCAAATTTCATGCTTAGTTGTGCTTCTTTTCAATAACTTTGTTGTAATCTCATTTATGCTAGAAACTGTCGCAGAAAACTATGTAATACCAATTTCTGTTATCTGATGACTTAGAAGAGTATTATCCAATTTTCCGATACATTCTGTATTAAATCAGATTTAGAATTTATTTTGTGGTGCGTTGATAGGTATTAATGCTATAAGATTTTAAATTTTATAAGGAGCATGTCATGTAAGTAGGTCATCTGAGGTCAACTAGGACTACTTCTATTTGGTTTATGAGATTAAAACAAGTTCCAAGAATTTTGAGATTGTAACACGCTTTAAGATTTTTGAGAATTGATTGTAGGAAAAATGTTAAAAAGTCAAACGTATCTATTGGAATTTTCCAGGAACTTGAAATGTCTATCTTTCCAGAAATGGCATAGGTCAACTATAATCACGAGCTACCTACATATGTTCTTGGATACAAAACGACAGAGATGCTCTGGCTGAGTAGTAG
>JANQBM010000005.1:33758141-33771640 GCA_025594535.1 Erythroxylum domingense | reverse complement strand
TATACCGACTTTTGATTGTTTAGTGATGTGGCACACCACCCTCACGTGGTACGGACTCGGATATCACCGTCGATATCGGGTTAGGGTCCAGCGGGAGTGGGGTGTTACATCCCCAACAAACCAAACCTTCACATTCAGCCCATCAACTTCCTACTCACCCAGCCTAAACACTTCACCCGCCAACAGCACCTCACCACCAAATCCACCTCCCAACCCACCCCAACACCCAATGCAAACGAGACTCAAGAATAACATCACAAAACCCATCAGAAAATTAAATCTATCAACTGTGGTCACTAACAATTTTAAAAATGACCTAACATCTGTGATGCAGGCTCTTAAACAGGAAAAATGGAGGCAGGCAATGTCAACCGAATTTGACACGTTGGTCAAGAACAGAACGTGGACACTTATTCCTCCACAACACGCCCAAAATATTGTGGGTTGTAAATGAATTTTCAGGACAAAAAGGAACCCTGATGGCTCAGTTGATCGTTACAAAGCTCGACTCGTCACCAAAGGCTTTCACCAACGGCCCAGTATAGACTTCGGTGACACCTACAGCCTAGTTGTAAAGCCCACTACTGTATACTTAGTACTCTCCATCACCGTATCTCAACAATGGACACTACGTCAGTTGGACGTCAACAACGCATTCCTACAGGGTCATTTGACAGAAGATGTATACATGGTCCAACCACAAGGATTCGTTGACAAGGTGTTCCCCAACCATGTGTGCAAACTTCACAAATCCATTTATGGTTTAAAACAAGCCCCAAGAGCGTGGTACTCAGAGCTAAAGTTCTATCTACTTCAAATTGGGTTCCGGAACTCAACAGCCGATTCATCACTTTTTATCCGTAAGCAGGTGCATTGATCTATTTGCTTGTGTACGTAAATGACATCATAGTCGCCAGTCCGAAACAAACTCAAGTGATGAAGTTAATTACAAAGCTTGCCCGTCGCTTCTCCTTAAAAGACCTTGGCACTCTTAATTACTTATTGGGCATCGAATTAGTGGATCACCCCCAAGGTATCATTCTGTCCCAGAAAAAATATATTTGTGATCTTTTAACTCGCACGGATATGATAGACAGCAGAGCAGTGCAAACTCCGATGCCGTCCGATCAGAAACTGAGTCTCCATCAAGGAACATCGTTGCCATCTCCCACAGAATATAGAGCAGTCATTGGCGCTCTCCAATATTTAACCATCACCAGACCCGATGTGACATTCTCCGTCAACAAATTATCACAATTCATGCACAAACCAAGTACAGTACACTGGCAAGCTATAAAGCGATTGCTGCGCTATCTCCGAGGAGCAGTAGACCACGGCATCACTCTCTACAGAGGTACACCAATGACGTTGCACACCTTCTCCGACGCTGATTGGGTAAGTGATCAGGACAACTACACCTCCACAACAGGCTACATCGTATATCTTAGACGAAACCCAGTCTCTTGGTCTTCCAAAAAGCAAAGAACAGTTTCCAAGTCATCCACCGAAGCAGAATACAGAGCAGGCGCTGCCACATCAGCAGAAATATGGTGGGTGTGCTCTTTACTTACAGAACTCGGCATTCGACTCCACAAAGCTCCAGTCATCTTATACGACAACATCGGGGCAACCTATCTGTGTGCCAACCCTATCTTCCACTCTAGAATGAAGCACCTAGCACTCAACTTCCACTTCGTCAGAGAACAAGTCCAATCAGGAGCTCTCCGGGTATCTCATGTGTCATCAACTGATCAATTAGCTGACACGTTGACAAAACCACTACCTCGACTAGAATTCTTACGATGCCGGGACAAGATGGGCGTCTCTACGAGACCCTCCATCTTGTAGGGGCCTATCAGAGGATCACAACAGGAAACCTTAGATGATAAGATTTCCAAATGTTTGAATTAATTGTATCATATCCATTACCTCAAATTCAGGAGGAAATCATGTGTACCATATCCATTACCTCAGGTTTAGGAGGAGATCATGCACAACTGATCACACTTCTGTATATTTATATACCACTGTACATTAATGGAATATTATCAAGCCTTCTAATATTTTACATATAATATTTTTATTTTGTTATTGTAAATCCATTTTGTGGTTTCTATATAATATTTTTAATCGTATTCTTCCCTTTCTTTGTTGTAATTGGAAACACAACACATACCCCACCCAAACCTTAAGATTTTTGGAAAACGTGAAAAGCTTTTTTCTGTTTTACATAAATCCTCACTTGCGGTGGAGGGAGACCGATTTTACAAGATACCTCTCAACAACAAAACCATTCACTATCAAACCATCGAAAAAAGCCAGACTAAATATAAAACAACATTAAAGTAATTCCCAGCTAACACAACAACAAAACAAAAAAATAAAAACTAGCTAAAACACGCAGACAAGGAATTCCCAAATAATCAATATTAACAATGCCTTTCAAAAAACGAGGGCATTTTTGAATGTTCTCATAAACTTCCGCCTTCCCCATTTCTCCTTGGCGAGCTAAAAAGTCTGCAACAAAATTTGCTTCCTTGAACTTGTGTTCTACCATGTAATTCATTGCCCTCAATTCCTCATATAAATCATCTCAAAATTCCCATAGGAACTACAATGTACACTTCTTAGTGCGAAGCCAATCAACAACAATTTTTGAATCGCTTTCAATAATAATATTATCCAAATTGAGTTGTTTGCAAAGCCGAAATCCTTTCATAATGGCCTTTAATTCTGCACTATTATTAGTGCCATGTCCGTAATGCATAGAGAACGAGCCTTTCATAAAATCATGACTATCTCTTATAATTCCACCACCTCCTGTATTTCTAGGATTTCCTCGACAACTCCCTTCGCAATTAAGCTTAAACCATCCCTTAAGGGGCCTAGACCAACTCACTAGTTTTCCATGATTTGGAATTCTATTATGATATTGTAGCTGAAAATTATCAAAAATTGCTCTATCATGAGCTAAAAATTTTCGAACTGAGCCAAGATTGTCACGCAATCCAAACACGAATAACTCTCCAAACCTAATATGAGTTTTTATACTTCCCCTATATCTAGCTTTACATCTTCTCTTCCAGAGGCACCACGTAATTAAACAAGGGATTAATCCAATCACCATTCCCTTAATAGAGGACTTTTTGGCATACTTCCACTAGTGCAACACTCTGGACTTCTAAGACCATTATTGTGCCGTGGGTATTCTCATTTCTGTCCTAGCTGTTAGCCATACCTGTGCCGCAATCTCACCTTCAAAGAAAATATGATCTATACTTTCTTGTTGATGCTCCCTACAACAATCACAAGCCGAAGCTAAAGAGGCCCCTTTGTGTTGAATTTTTTCATCCACCACCAGAGCATTAAAGCAGCTCCTCCACATACACATAGATATCCTTGTAGGTAACCTATTATGCCAAAAGCACCCATAATTCGATATCAGCTACCCTTTATTTCTAATCACCTCCCAAGCTGTAGAAGTGGAAAAGTTGCCATCAGGGGAAGAAAAGCTTATTGAAGGCTTTGGATGTGTTTTCGGTTCTAGATTTTGTGTTTTCTGAGTTTCGTTTGGTTGTGCGAAATAGTTGATCCTTATCCCACAAAAAGATGGTTCTTCCAATGGCTGCCACTGGTGACTAGCAAGGGTGAGAAATCATCCAGTATGAAGCTCTGGGTGCAATGAAGAAGACACATGAAGTACCGATGGTAGGAGATGACATAATTGAACTAGAAATAGTTGAAGGAGGCGGAGGCGGAAACAATTAGAAATAAGAAAGGATGTGGTGGTAGAGGACAAAAAACACTAATCTATGAAGAAGATGGGGAATATGTACCCGCAACTGGACAATGCGTATGGTGGAGATGTGTCTAGTTCAAGTGCCTTACATAAACATTATGGCGTGTGACTATCGCACTCAAATTTTATTTTTCTTTTAGTTTTGTGTTTTAAGCCTTACTTTTAATTAAATTAGTTTAATTGAGATTAAATCGATTTAAATTCTTATTAAATTTGGAAAAAGTATTTTCAAATTTTTGACAAAAATTTTCAAAGGTTAATTTTATTAGGAATATTTTAGAATTTAGTTTAATTTTTTAAAGAGTTAAATTATTAAATTAAATTAGTTATCAAATCAACAATTAAAATCAAGGTTTAAAAGAGTTATCTTTATAATTAGATTATGTTAAATATATTAATATAATAAGATTATATTCATTAAGATGAAATCCCAATTTTAAAATTATATTAATTATTTGTATTAAATGTGATTTGATTAATAATTAAATTGGTGTGCTATACCTAAACTAACCACTCCCCACATGCCTTATTACTAAAGGAATAAGTGGGCTAGTCCAACCAAGATAAGGTGTCCTATACTAAGTAATTAGGAGGATAGTTGGGAGTTAGATGCAACATTTATCTAGGAAATTCTCTCCTCCTCCCTTCAAAAATAATTGCACTAATTTTAGTTTTAAGTGGGAGGTTACTCCAACATTGTACTACTAACGAAAATCAAATTAAAGGACCATACCCTGCTAATTATCATACCAAAAAAAGGCTTTTCGCCCATTACCTACCCTACAAGACACTCCAGTCTCCATTGTTTCCATTAACCATAGTAGGTTATTAATAAACCAGGATTGTAAGTCTTTAGGAGAGATGGACCATAAGGAATTCCCTTTAAGAATATATGAATGAACTTATTTAATCCGCAGAGAGTCCATATTACTCAATATATGCTAATTCTTCTTTAACATCAGTACTTTATTAGTGGTGGCAATAGGAATTATCCCTAGCCCCATGTTTCCTTGTCTTACATACCTCATCCCATCTTCCTTTCATTAGTCTTCCATTACAGCTATGTTTTCCTCCATAACCTCCACGCTAGCTTTTTAATTGCCTTTACTACTTTTTTAGTTAGGAATATGCTAGTGGACCAATAGACCTATAAGGATACAACAAAGATTAAGGTAATGGACTAATAGATTTTTATTTTTTAGTCAGGAATATGCTAGTGGACAAATAGACCTATAAGGAATTTATAACTAATTTTTAATTATAATCTTTTCCTAAAAAATAAAAATATATTAGTCCATGAGCTTAATCTTTGTTGTATCCTTTCCAATAGAGGATAAAATTCATGAAATTGAATCCTTCTTGTGGAGATAGGCAGGCTTAAATAGCATAATGAAGATTGCTTCCTTTCTATACAAGTGATTACAACTATATCTCTTTCCAAACTATCTACACTATTACCCAGTACAAAATGAGTCTTTTCCATATTGATTACTAAGCTTGACATTTCCTTAAATTGATTTAGAGAGGACATTAGGATATTAACTGATTGGAGATGAGCTTTGTAAAATAGAAAAAAATCATCAACAAGGTATAAGTTGATTATAGAAACTTTCCTGCATTTGGTATGAAATTTGAAACCCTTTTCCCTATCCACATTGTAGTGAAATAATTGAGTTCGGACCTCCATATAAAGGATAAACAAATATGGGAAATAGATTCTCCATGTCTAAAACCTCTCGCTTCTTTAAAGATTCTTGTAGGTATACCATTAATTAGAATATAATAGGAAGTGGTTATTATATATGCTTCCACCAATCTAATGAACTTATCAGGAATCCTATCACCTCTAATATCATAATTATAAACCTCCACTCTACATTATCAAAAGCCTTCTTAAAGTCAATTTTGAAAACACATTTATAATATGTAATCTCGAGCCTTCCACCTTTGCCCCAATGACCTTCTGCTTACTTACATGCATACATATATTTAGTTTTAGGATGTTTTAGGTATTTTTTTGACTAACCTTTATATTTTATTTATTATTTTGGTTAACTTAAGAATGTTAGGAGGTTTATAAATGTCGGATTTTGCTTTCATTATGAGCCTCTATAAGGCTTTTTAATTATACAAATCTTGAATTTTATTGAGTACTCTAAAACAAGAATTTCCTTTTTAGATATACAAGTTTTGAGTGAGTTTTTTATATCTTTTTATTCCCTTACTCTTGATACAAAATATCGAGGACAATATTTTAAGCGTATGGGTGATTTAGAAATTGAACTTATTGCATGAAATTTTTTAAAATTTAAATTTTTTTTAGTTACTTAAGGTTTATGGCATCAATTTATATATAATTTTTAGTTAATATTGGTTGTTAAATATTAGATATATAATATAATTACGTAATTTTCTTGTAAATTTAATTTTGTGAATGCTAAGAAATTGAATTATTAAGTCATTATACTTTTATTTAACTTGTATGATCCTGTGAGGATTTGAGCTATCATACCATGTATCTTTGTTCTTATATGGGTACCTTCTTTGATATTAAATTTTTAGAATTTGCATTTCATCTTTTAGGATTATATTAAGATTTGTGCAAGCATAAAGATGATAAAGGCACTAAGAATATGAGTTTCAAGTAAATTGCCAACCTTTTTATACATTCATCCATTAGTGAGCATTTTTTAGTTTTATATGAAATTTTAGCCTTTTTCTTTGCAACATTTTCCTAAAAAACCTTGAACCTAAAAGAAAGGCAAATAGTTCCTCTCTAATTCATGATTAGTAGAGCCATTGTTAGTAATTTAATGTGGTTATTAGGAACGAGATACAAGGAAATAAGTATAGGGGAATGATAAAGTTTATGAAAGTAACAATACAAAAAAAATCTTGTGCCAGTTTAATTTTAAAAAATGTTTTGAAAATTGGTTGGCGTGGATTCTTATGATTACAAAATATGAAGGTAAAGGGGCAATTGTAAGAATATGAGTAGTTAGTGGAATAATAGATTATTTATTTTTTTATAAATTTATTTATATTGCTCTATTGATTGTTAATATCTTTGTTATCCCTTATTCCCTTTCTTTTGTTAGCCTATTTAAATCTTTGGCCCCATTATATCCCTAATCAAAGTCCTGTTGATTTATGCTTGTTTATATTTATTTTAGTAGTAGAGATTGGATGACTTTTAAGCCTATGGCAAAGATGAGAGTACCATACCAAATTTCAAACACTTATGTGATTGAGTGATATCTTATGAGGACTTACAAATTCACAGTATTGATCTTGATAAAGCTGGTGTAATAGTATTTAATTTGTCTTACTTGTATTGGGATTTGCTTATGAAATATCATATATTGAAAGTCTGCAATTCTTTTAAGACTTGAATTTGTATATCTCATGTTATGAATTTTGAAGTTAATTACTTTATTATTTTTAGGTCAAGGTTTATGGGTAGCATTTAAGTAAACTTTTAGGAGACTATAAATCTTCCACTAGGGACACTAAGGGGTTTAAAGGCTTATAAATAAATGTAAATAATAATGAGTATCAAATATTATAAAAATTATCTCAATTCAACCAAAATGCTTCTAAAATCATGTTAAAAATTATAGCCTAATTAGCACTTATCTAATTCCCTCATATTTAAGCATTTGCTTGAGCTTAAGCAAATCAATTTTATCACTATTAATTTAAATAGGTGGCAACTGCAGAAAAGAATTTAAGAAATCAATCACATTAGTCCAAATTCTCTACTATTCATTCAATTGTAGAATTCATCAAACTATTAGGCATTTATGTATTTATATCATGATGTAAATTAGTTCAATTCAACTCCATAATCTTTGAAAATTTAACTTAATCTACATAAGCCAACCTAATGCATAAAGTGAACATCCATAAGAAATATGTTTTAACTTTTAAATATTTTCATAATCCTTATTAAAAGAAAAGCAAAACATTGACTTTTAAATTAACAGAGGAGCAATTAGAAATTTATTTGAAAAGTCAAATAACCTTTTGACTAGAAAGTAAACACTTTGTCATAAATACTAACAATTAATTAGGTCATCATTTTAAATGACTACTAGCACTACTCTCTAACTTTGACCTTTTTACTTGATTTAAAGCTAATAGAGTGAATTTATTTAATGCTCACTTATTCACACTTTTTTTCTTTTTTCATTGGGATACTAAAATGCTTTAAAATAATTCACTTATAACTTAGTTGTATATCCAAATTATATTAAAAAAGCATCATAATACAATTCAAATATCCATTTTCAAAATTAATGATTAACCCTAATTTCTTGGACCGATAGAAATTCTAAAGTTAAAACCATATTATTTCTCAATACATATAATCCCTATTCTTAAGTTGATTTATAGTCTTTTTCTAATCAAAACTCCTAAGAATGCAGTAACTCGTTATGTAAATTCCTACAACAGATTTGACTCATATTGGTCCTATGTTCTCACAATAAATAAAAAAATCCTAATTTATGTAAAAATCACTGCCATCATGGGTCACAAATATAAGACTTTATTTTACCCATATTTTCCTAGTAATTCCTTTTTCATGCGCCAAAGGTTTATCTTAGGAACATGATTATGAAGGTTATGAAATGGGTTTATGTTTTGGTCATGTTTCTTTATTTTCTAAGTTCACCAAGGAAAAAAAAGGATAAATTGCCTACACGAGTAAAACACAAGGTTGTGTTTGACATATTTTTGAAAAAAAGATGATTGTGTTTAACCCTTATTATAAATACAAGTTTATATTTAACCCATGTTTATCTAAATCCATATCAAAACTTCTCTAACTTCCCAAATTGGTTCCTTCTTTGTTTAAGAGCAAAAATAAGATATGTAAATAAAATATAAATCAAATTGAGTACCAAATCATATAAAAAATAATCAAAATATAAGTAAAATGCTTTCAACATATAGCCTTTAAGGATTATGTATACTTGAGGAAGCCTAATATTTTTGGTTTGGTAAAAACCAAAATAAAGGCTCACCTTCAAAAAGGAATCCAGTTTATGAACAAGACATGGACAATTCTAGGCAACCAAGATGCACACTATAATGGGAGGATTCTCATCCCCTTTGATCCCTTTACCTTTCAACTGACCAACTAGTCCTTTTTTGATTAGTTTATACACTACAATCTCTTTTTGCTTGCTCACAAACTCCGCTTTACCCATCATTGTGATAAATGCTTCTAATTGGTCATTTCAAAGGAAAAATTATAGAGAGACTTCCCTTAGGTTCTAGCTCTACCCTATGGGTGTTGGCTAGTGACTTTAATTGCATTTTATCCCCTTCTAAAGTATGAATAAATAGAAACAAATTAAGAATTAATCTTAATGAACTATCTTAGATCATCACAAAGTTAGAACTAACAAATTTGAGCTACATTGGACACCACTATACATAGAATAAAAAACAATCTAGAAGCTAGTTTATATAGAAGAAGCTAAGCAAATGCCTACTAAACTCCCCTGGCTCTTCTCATTTCTTTTTATCCTTGCTAATTTTGGAAACTAACTTACATTTGGACTACTCTCTGATCCTCATGCGCACTAAGGAAACTGCTATCAAGAGAAGATCCCAAATTTAGATTTTTTAGCTCTCTTTTAGAACACCCTTGTTTTAGTGAAGTAGTTATTAAAGGATTAAGCACTACTAATGTTAATGGATCACAAACATACAACTGTATGCAGAAGCTTAAAGGCTTCAAAGTTACACTCATCTGAAAAACCAAGGGGGTAATAGTTTCACAAACTTTCCAATTTTATCGTCGTGGTCTATAGCACAAACAAAAATTAGAAAAATTAAACTCAACAAAATAAATCAACACCGAGATTTGTTAACGCAGTTCGGTACTCCTTGCCTACGTCTGCAGTGCCCTCACCTAGATTAATTATTTCACCAAAATACAATAGATTTACTTAAGGCTTTACTGAGCCAACACTACTCAACCCTTGACACTATCTCTCAACCTCACTTTCCGTAAAAGAATTTCACATCCAATAACATGACCAACTCGTGTTAACCTCGTCAGAGGATTTTTCTAAACAATCTTATAACTAAAGAACACTAAATAAATTATTCAAATGATTAAACAAAATTTAACATAAATAAAACTCTTGAGAAAGAGACAAGAATAACTTCCCAAATTTTTCTGCACTCCACTACAACAAGTTTGATTCATGCAAGAGCCAAAACTCAATTACGGCTGTACTAATAAAATAATCAAAAAAACTCTAGCAACCTTTTTCTTGAAGAACCACCGACGTATGTGTAAAGCAAATTAGCCATGTGTTATCTCAATGTTCAATATCACAAGCACCAAAGAATTGATGGGATGATGGAGTCACTAGGCCACTTGATACATCAAGTAAATCAACGAGTCTTTAGATATGCTCCTTTCTTTTTTTTATCAAGATGGAGCCATGCGCACCTCACAAATTAGTCACGCTACTCAAGAGAAAACATCGGCCGTAGGTTCACAACACAAACCCACCTCTGTTTATATTTTTTAGAACCACTTAATTCACCAACACAAAAATACGGATGTCCCACTTTTTCCTCTACTTTTATGTATACAAATTAAATCACAATAAAACTTCCAATAATACCTTCAGCCACATCACATAATCAACCAAATCTCTAGTCAAGATAGAGTTCTATCGCATCTAAAATGCTATCCAACTAATATTTGAATCCAAGATGATAAAAATATGCCAATTTAAAAATATGCCAAAATAAAAATAAACTAGATATATTTAATATATATCTAACTATCTCCCCCTTTTTGGCATATTTGTCACAAATTTGAAGCTCCCCTTAGGTCACATAATTGGGCATATAGAAATTGAATCCACAAACTAAGAACTCCCACTTAAACATCAAGTTCCACAGAGCATCCATCAAGTTCTTAAACATCCAAAGAAATAATAATCCCACAATTATTCAATCATCTAAATTTCTCGCCCTTGGGACAAAAATGCCAAAAAGCATAACGAATAATTATGCATATACCTTGAAATCTCCCTGTGAATGGAACAATTACCAAAAACAATATGATATTTTCCCCATGGAAAAAAAGTGTTAAAACGAAGAATGCCTTCAACATAATCAATCTCAACGAATAAAGAAACATATAAATCAACAGTAGGTGTAGTGGAAGAATCATAAGTAAGCCAAGATGACAATTTATCACTATTCAAAACATCGAGAGATATGCCCAAAAGAGAGAGAGATACCCGAGAGAGAGATTCATACTAATGAGAGAGCTGAAGCATCTTCGGTGGAGCCAAATAAAAGTCACAATACAAACTACTGAAAAGATGGGACGATAATGGAGATGTAAAAACTAAAGAAGAACTAAAGATTTTTTTTAATTTTCTTTTCTTTTTTTAAACAACAAAAAACTTCAAAAAAGTAAAGAACACAGTCCCTGTGTCCCTCGAAAAAATTCAAACCTGGGCTTATTTCTCATCACATTATCTTGGTCATCAACTGTCTGATTGATTTCTTCATATGAAATAACTGACTTATTCTTAGTTTGAACAGTTTCTTCAAAAGCAGTAACTAATTATAAATATGAACAATTTCTTGTTTTTCCTTCACTACATTTTTGTGCTTATCCTTGACCCTTTCTAACCCAAGTGGATTTCAGTACTGGAGGTTGATTCTGAAATTTATATGAGGTACATAGGGTCCTTCGGTTTTGGCTTCTTTGAAATAACATTTGCAGCAACTTATAACATCTTGGCCTTATATGTCCACTAACTCCACAAAAATGACACGTGGGTACAAATCTTTGATTCTTT
The DNA here is from genome assembly GCA_025594535.1 of Erythroxylum domingense. Taxonomy (NCBI): domain Eukaryota; kingdom Viridiplantae; phylum Streptophyta; class Magnoliopsida; order Malpighiales; family Erythroxylaceae; genus Erythroxylum; species Erythroxylum domingense. Next base: position 33,759,994 of record JANQBM010000005.1, on the reverse strand, counting down.
TTCGATGCTTCTACCTCTTGGGCTAATCTGGGCGTATCAATTTTTTCTTCATTCACCTTTGAGCACTCACCTTTATAACCAACGCCTTGAAGATCCCTTTTAACCTTATCGATTTCACTCAACTTTTCTAACTTTTTTGTGCCTCCATTCAACATTCTCAATCCCTTTTTAGTACTTACCAATTTCATTCTAGCTTCACCAAGCTCATCTGACGTCAACATCAATTTCTTTTTTAACTCTTGGATGGTGTTCTTTATGGAGAGATTCTCTTCTTTCAATCTTTCATTATTTCTACATATTTTCACCCATTTTTTGTACATTAATTTGTAAGCCTTATAGACGTTCCCATTTTTGTCATCTAGGCCACTTCCATCGCTGTCATAATCTGATATTAGGCCTTGAGATGAGTTGTTTTCAAAATTCTTCAATTTTCCCTCTTTTCCGACTTCAATTACTTCATTCTCAGTTACTGTTAAGCAAATAACTGGACTTTTGTTATGTAAGGCAACCAACGCAGCACCATTTGCTATTTCTTCTTCGCTACCATATTCACTCTCGGAATCATTCTCAATCCAGGTGCTAGTAAAGGATTTTCCTTTTTTTTCTTCAAAGTATTAGCACATTCGACTTGAATGTGCCTGAAGCCTTAACACTCATGACATTTGATTCTCTTCATCTTCTTTTAACTTTTTTTAGTTTTAACCTGTAATGCCAATCCTTTGCTTCTTTCTTGTTTACCCCTTAAAAGATTCATTTCAAAATTTGTAAGAATTCCGATTACCTTCTCCAATAACAGATCATTAATATTGTGGGCTTCCTCTATTGCTGCAATTTTTTGGAATAAATCTTGGAGGCAGTGATCTCAGCGTCTTCTTGACAAGCTTCTGATTGGAATATTTCTTTTCGAGTTGATGCACCTGATTTGCTATATCTCGCAACCTTTCATAAAAGTCTCCAATAGTTTCATTTTCATCCATCTTCAATTCTTCAAACCTCACAGCTAACATCTATAGTCTTGACGTTATTATAGATTTGGACCCTTCATGAATAGTCTGCAAAGTATCCCATGCTTCTTTAGCCAACTCACAAGCCGATATCATTGAGAAACGTCCTTCATCAACAGCACTAAAAATCTCATATAGTGGTTAGTAATTAGCGGATGTGTCTGTTCAGATGTGTCCATTCAGATGGATCTTTTAGAACTATCTCTCCCTTATCGTTAGTAATCATCGGATGTGTCCAGCCATATAATATCGAGTTCCATGCTCTTGTTCCCTGTACCTGAATAAAGACCTTCATCCGTGATTTCCATACAGGACAATTTGAGCCGTCCAATAATGGTGGCCTGATAGTTGATGCTCCTTCTCTTATAGCCATGTTCGTGAAACTAGGATCTGCACCAACTTGCTAGCAAGTTCTAAAACGATGACCCGCTCTGATACCAATTGAAAAATCGAGGGGGTAATAGTTTCGCAAACCTTCCAATTTTACCGTCGTGATCTCTAGCACAAACAAAAATAAAAAAAATTAAACTCAATAAAATAAATTAACATCAAGATTTGTTAATGCAGTTTGGCACTCCTTGCCTACGTCTACGGGGCCCTCACCCAGATGAATTCTTTCACCTAAATACAATAGATTTACCCAAGGCTTTACTAAGTTGATACCACTCAACCCTTGACACTATCTCTCAACCTCACTTCCCGTGAAAGACTTTCACACCCAATAACGAGACCGACTCGTGTTAAACTCGTTAGAGGATTTTTCTAAACAATTTTATAACTAAAGAACACTAAATAAATTATTCAAATGATTAAACAGAATTTAACATAAATAAAACTCTTGAGAAAGAG
>JANQBM010000005.1:33726642-33740574 GCA_025594535.1 Erythroxylum domingense | reverse complement strand
GTTTAGTGAAGTGATGTGACACGTCACCCTCGCAGGGCACGGACTCGGGTATCACTGTCGATATCGGGTTCGGGTTCAGCGGGAGTGGGGTGTTACAATATGATGTGTGATAAAGTGTTTGTATTGTTAAATTATTTTTTTGCATTGCCGAGTTTATTGATTGCATTAAGTGACATGCATATCATGCATATATGTAGGAAATAAGATTAAAATGAAAAGTAAGCTAAATGATAATATTTTATTGAAGAAGTAAAATGCCACCTCATAGAAAAACACAAGGAGTTTTGCAAGGATCTGCTACACCTGATTCTCCACCGAGAGAGGAGGGTACTGATGAGTCCAGAGCCCTAGCGATTGCTGAGGCAACTGTAAGGCAGGATAGCCCTTTCAACCACAAATTCCCAAGTCATCTCTTCCTCAGGGACAAATGCCTAATTCGTTTAATCCTAGAATGTTCCAAGCTTTTGCTCAAGCTTTTGTTCAGGTTATGGGCTAGATGCCATCAACTTCCGCCTTAGACCCAGCTAAGAAAAGGAAACAATTTGATAAGTTAAGGAAGTATGGCGCAATGGATTTCTATGGAACAATCGATCCAGAGGAAGCTAAGAATTGGATAAGAAAGACTGAAAGAATATTGAAACAGATGGATTGCAAGGATAAGGAAAAGATTGTGTATGCTGAAAGTTTGCTATAGGAAGATGCCCTGCATTGATGGGAAAGTGTACTAGGGAACCAATTAAAGCTGCCAGTGTTAACCTGGAAAGACTTCCAAGCTACCTATAAGAAGAAATATATGTCTGAGGTGTATATCCAGCAAAAGCAGAGGGAGTTTCTGAGTTTCACCTAAAGGGAGATGACAGTGAGTGAATATGAGTGCAAATTTACACAGTTGTCTCGATATGCAGCTGAGTTGATGATGAGCGAGGTGGCCAAGAGCTGAAGGTTTGAAGTGGGATTGCATTTGGCTATAAGAGATGAAGTGGTGACGCAAAATTTTTGCGATTTCCAACAATTGGTAGAACTTGCATTAAGGGTGGAGAATGTAGAAAACATAAAGAGCGCCATGAATAAAAAGAGGAAAGGAGGAGAGCAACTTAAAAGAGGGGGTAGTAGTAGTATTTCTATTTCGGAAAGGAATACCAAGACTTTCCCCACATAGTCTGATGTTAGGAGCAGTGGTGCAAGCAGGCCCAAAATAATGAGAACTACTTTCCTTTAAGCCTCAACTATTGGAGGCAGGGGAAAAGGAGAGAGGAAAAGCCATTTGTTTCCAAATGCGATCATTGTGGAAAATTCTATAAAGGGGAGTGCTATAAACTAACTAGCGCTTGTTTCAAGTGTGGAGAAAAAAGGACATATGGGTAGGGAGTGTCAACAGTATGCGAGGTGAGAGAGGACTCAGATGTAAGCTTCAAGAAGGATTGAAACTGTGGGTGTTGAGTCTGCAACTGAAGTGGGTAGTTCCAGTACAGCTAAGAAAGTAAATCCTTTAGGACAATCGAAAGGGCAAGCACCAGCTTGAGTATTTGCAATGATAAGGGAGGAAGTAGAAGCCACTGCAAAGGTTGTTACTGGTATAGTTAAATTGTTTCACAATGACATTATTGTTTTAATTGATCCGGGGTCTACCCACTCATTTGTTTCATCAACTATGATTATGCATGATAGAAATTTGAGTCCATTAGGTAGTCCCTTGATGGTTAGTACCCCAATTAGCTAGTATGTCATTATTAGTCATATTTATCGAGAGTGTGAAATATGTATTAGTGAGGTGAAATTAGTGGTGGATTTAATTCCATTAGAGATGAATGGATTAGATGTGATTTTGGGCATGGACACCTTAGAAAAATAACATGCCAATTTGAACTACAAACAGAAAACAGTAGAGTTTGAATTGGACAAAGGTAAAAAGGTGGTGTTTGTGGGAACCAAGAAAGCAAGCCCGTCTAAAATTATTTCAACTTTAACAGCAGAGAAAATGATGAAGAAAGGATATGAAGCATTCTTGGCATATGTGGTAAACACGAAGGTAGATGAAGAAAAATTAGTCAAGGAATTTCCATATGTCTTCCCAAAGGAATTATTAGGACTACCACCACCTAGAGAGATCGAGTTCACCATAGAGCTTCTTCCAGGCACGGTACCCATATCTATTCCACCCTTTAGAATGACTCCGACCGAATTGAAAAAGCTTAAAGAGTAGTTAGAAGAGCTGTTGGAGAAAGGTTTTATTAGGCCTAGCTCTTCACCTTGGGGAGCTCCAGTTCTTTTTGTGAAAAAGAAAGATGGATCCTTGAGAATGTGTGTAGATTACAGGAAGCTCAATCATGTCACTATCAAAAATAGATATCCCCTCCCATGCATAGATGATTTGTTTGATCAATTGCAAGGAGTAAAAGTCTTCTCCAAGATAGACTTGAGATCAGGTTATCATCAATTGCGAATAAAAGAGTCCAATGTGTCAAAGACTGCTTTTAGAATACGATATGGGCATTTTGAGTTCTTAATTATGCCCTTTGGATTAACGAATGCCCCTGCAGCCTTCATGGACTTAATGAATAGAGGCTTTAAGCCTTTCTTAGACCAGTTTATCATAGTTTTTATTAACAATATACTGGTTTATTCCAAGAGCGATAAGGAAAATGAAAAACATTTAAAGATTGCTTTGGAGACATTGAGAAAGAAAGAGATGTATGTCAAATTCGATAAATGTGAAATTTGGCTAAGGGAAGTGGTGTTTGTTGGACACATCATTTAAAAAAGGGAGTACATATGGATCCACGAAAAATAGAATCTATCGTTAGATAGGAAACACCTAAGAATGTAGCAGAAGTGAGGAGTTTCATAGGATTATCTGGTTATAATAGACGATTCGTCGAAGGCTTTTCCATGATTACAGCTCTACTTATCAAATTGACAAGGAAGAGCCAGAAATTTGTATAGACAGAAGAATTTTATAGGAGCTTTGAGGAATTAAAGAAGAAGCTTACAACTGCTCCAATTTTGACTTGCCTTCTGGTAGTGATAGATATACAGTATATAGTGATGCTTCGAGGAAAGGATTGGGGTGTGTATTAATGCAAGGAAATAAAGTGATTGCCTATGCTTCCAGGCAATTAAAACCTTATGAGATAAATTATCCCATGCATGACTTAGAATTGGCTACTATAGTCTTTGCGTTGAAAATATGGATACATTACTTATATGGAGTCACCACCAAGGTATTTACGGACTACAAGAGTTTTAAATATTTGATGAGCCAAAAAGAGTTAAATTTGAGGCAAAGAAGGTGGTTAGAAATGTTAAAGGATTATGACTTGATGATAGACTACCACCCGGGGAAAGCTAGTGTTGTAGTGGATGCATTGAGCAAGAAATCTACTATGGAGTTTGTGAAGACGATATATCTTCTTTTGTTGAAGGAATTAGCCAAACTTAAGGTGAAGTTGAGGCCAATCGAATATGGTTGTATATTGGCTAATTTTAGAGTAAGGCCAATATTGAATGAGAAGATTAATGAATTGTAGGAATAAGATGAGTACTTGGGCAAGCTCAGAGAAGAAATTAAAAGTGGTAAGCCTTCGAAAATAGAAGTAAGAGAAGATAGATTGATGGTGGTAAGCAACAGATTATGTATTCCGGATATGCAAGAATTGAAGGATGAAATTCTTGATGAGGCGCATAATGCTCCATATGCAATGCATCCGGGGAGTACCAAAATGTATAGAGATTTAAAAGAACACTTCTGGTGGAGAGGAATGAAGAAAGATGTTTCAGAGTATGTTGGAAAATGCTTAGTATGTCAACAATTTAAAGCGGAATATCAAGCATCGGCTGGTAAGCTTAAGCCCTTGTCTATTCCTGAATTGAAGTGGGAAAAGATTACAATGGATTTCTTGATGGGATTACCAAGGACCAACAGGAAGCATGAAGCAGTATGGGTGATTGTCGATAGGCTAACTAAGTCAGCACATTTCTTGTCAATTAGACAGATCAATTCTTTGAATGCCTTAGCCAAGAAATACATATATGAAATAATCAGACTTCATAGGATTTCGAGTTCTATAGTCTCAGATAGAGATCCCTTCTAGATTTTGGAAAAGTTTGCAAGAAGCATTAGGAACCAAGTTTCATTTTAGCACAACTTTCTATCCACAGACTGACGGTTAATCAGAGAGGACAATAAGGACATTGGAGGCAATGCTAAGAGCTTATGTTATGGACTTCAAAGGCTCATGGGATGAACATTTACCTTTGATTGACTTAGCTTATAATAATTCCTACCACTCAGGAATTCGAATGGCACCTTATGAAGCTTTGTATGGTAGGAGGTGCAGAACTCCTATTTGTTGGGATGAGGAAGATGAAAGGAAACTTTTAGGACCTAAGTTGGTACAAAATACAATAAACAAGATTAATTTAGTGAAACAGAGACTCAAGGCAGCTTAAGATAGGATGAAGAGCTATACAGATGCATATAGGAAGGAGATGGAATATGAAGTTGGAGATAAGATAATCCTTCGAGCCTCACCATAAAAAGGAGTTTTAATATTTGGTAAAAAGGGTAAACTCAGTCCAAGATATATAGGCCTTTATGAGATTATTGAGAAGATTGGGCCTCTAGCCTACAAGTTAGCCCTGCCACCATAATTATCCAGGATTCACAATGTCTTCCATGTATCGATGTTGAGAAGGTACAGATTGGATCCGTCACACATAGTCCAACCAAAAGAGATTTACTTAAGAGAGGATTTGACTTATGAAGAACAACCAGTGGAGATTTTAGATTCAAACGGAAAAGTCTTGAGAAATAAGACTGTTAAGCTAGTTAAAGTTTTATGGAAGAACCATGCAGGAAAGGAAGTAAATGGGAATCGTTTGAAGCCATGAAGGAGAAGTATCCACACCTATTTGTGGACTCAAGTGAGAATTTCGAGGACGAAATTCTTTAAGAGGGAGAAATGTTGGACACCAAATTTTTCTTAGAATTTATTTTTGTTAACTTAGCAAGCATGAATATAAGTTAGAATTTATGAATTAGCAATTTTTGAAGTTTAATTATATATATTATGAATCTCATGTGGTTAAATGAATTAAAAGAAAGAGTTAGAATTAAGTTAAGGAGTTAGAAGGCATTAGATTAATAAGGAAAGGTATGCTTGGAAAGATAAAAGTTGGTCTTAAACTAACAAGAAAAGAAGAGAAGAGAGTCGTGCATATTAAGAAAGAAAAAGAGAGAAAGTCATAGAAGAACCTAGAAGAAGAGAAGGAGAACCGAAGCATAGAGAGGAGAAGAAGAAAAGAAAGAAAAAGGAGATAAGAAGTGGAAGAAGAAGGTTCAGCTAAGTTTTAGGTAACCATTTATTATTCTTCTTGTTTTGATATAAAAAGGAAGTAGAGAAGATAGGTTATGTGCTAAAAATGAAGAAAGAAAGAAGAGGAACAAGAGATTTGTGTTCTTAGATTTTTATGAACCTTTAACTAGATCTTAGTTCTTCTAGTTAGATAAACCAAGAGTAGATGAAGTCTAAGCTCAATTTTGGATATTTAAAGCTTATGGAAGTTTTATTTGTTTATGTTGATTGGCTAGAAATATGCCTATTTGAAGGGAACTAAGAACCCCGAAATTAAGAGCAAGAAGAAGAACAAACCTGATCGTGGAATTACAAGTAAATAGGTGGGTAATATGTTTACAATTTTTGTGATGATGGGCTGTATTATTGGATTTTGTGTGTATAAATGTTTGTCATGAATCATTGTGAATGTGGAAAAAATGTTCTGTGAATTTAATGTCATGTATGCCTTGCAAGAATTCGGCTGCTATGATGTTAATGAAAAATAGAAAAATTTAAGAAGTATGAAAGTATAATTGTGATATGAAATATTGTAAGCATTGGAAAATCTGCTTGTGTGCGCAAGAGAGATACCATTATGTTCATCACATGCACGTTGACCTAAAGCCTTCTCCCGACTGCCCTCTTATGGCACACGAGCTCCAAAAAATGGACTCATTCTATTTATGGTGTAAACTTCGGTTTCGCCATTCTATTTTATGGGATTCTTTCGAGCTATTATGTTTGTGCATTGCATCTCAATTTGTTGGATATGGAGCATAATTAAGTGGTATTTTATGATGATTAAATGAAACTTATGATCTAATTTGTGTGGGGATGTATTTATGTCTATGTAAATTCTTAAAATTTAAAATGTGAATAGTGTGATCTGCTAAGTCTAAAATGCAATGAATATATATATGCGTATGTATGTATGTATGTATGTATGTATGTACTTGATTTTGTGTGTGTGGTTCATTATCACTGGCTATAAAAGTATTTGACATTGAGCGTTACAACTCACCCCATTATTTTTCCACTCCTCAGGTGAAGAAAAAAAATCATTACTGAATCCTTGCAAAGTTTGGCAACTCCAAGATTTCAGTCTTTTGTAATTAAGTTAGTTCAAAAACTTTTGGTACTCTAGAAGCATATCAAGCATGAGCATTCTTAATTTTTTTGTAATAGTCTACTGAAATGGTTTTAATATGTCATTTTAAGTTATGTACAATCTCTGTTTTTGTTAGAGAAATGACAGTGAGAATTGTAGAAATTCTCTTTTGTATATGTTCAAAATTTCTTCTTTATTAAGTTGTCATTGTGTTGGGAATAAAATTGTTAGATGTTTGAAGGCTTAGGATAAATTTTTCTTAAGTAATGGCTTAAGTTGTGAGTTTCGTATGTATGATTTTAATTGTTAGATTCGGGTCTTCTAAAATGTATAGAAGTTATACATATTGACAGTAGAGAGAAAAGAGGAAAAATGGAATAAAAATGTGCTCTAAAATTTCAGCTAATAAACTATATTGATATAGGAAGAATTAGACAAAATTGTCTTCATCAAAATTATAAATCATTTTCTTAGCTTTCCAACGACATAAAGTTTGAAATTTTTGGACTTCGGAGTAGAAATTATAATAAATTGAAGTTGGTGTGTGCAGCAGGAAAGTTGACAATCTGTGAGTGTTCACCAAAAGTCGCAACATCCTCTTCTCAATCCTGTGAGAATTCAAAAGTCACGCCTATGAATTTTTCAATTTCTTCTTTTCTGTTTATTTCTTTTATTCAAAACCGAATTATGTTTTTCTATTTTATTTTATGCTATTTTATTTTAATTGGTTGTGTAGTTATTTGTACTCCTACTATGAAATTAGTTTTATCTTTATCGTAGTTTTATTTATTTATTTATTTTAAAAGTCGCCTAATTTTAACACCTTGTCGCTCTAAAATAAGGACCGAGACCTGAGGCCAACAGATTCACACCATTATAGAATGTCTATAGTAAGAACTCCCTTGGAAGGTTGTGGTGTGGGCAGCTTCTTTGCAACTCTTTGAACCTCTCATAAGCTTCATATGATGACTCCCAATCATGTTGTCGAAGTTTTGTAATTTTCTTGATGATCTGCATAGTCTTTGTCAATGGGAATTAGTTGGCAGGGAAGGCTTGGGCTACTTGATCCCATATAGTAATCTGAGATGCACTAAGTGAGTTGTACTATGTCTTAGCTCGATCTCTCAAAGTGGATGGAAATAATCTGAGCCTCACAACATCATCAGACATTCCTTGGAATCTAAAGTGTCACATATCTCTAAAACGTTTGCTAGGTGGGCAATGGATCTTCAGTTGATAACCTATAGAATTAAGCACTGTTCTGGAGTATGTTCAGGAGTGTCGACTTGACTTCAAAATTGTTTGTTGTGACTACAAGCCTTGCAACTCCTTGTGGACTAAATTCGAGCCTCATAAAATCCATCAATGTTCTCTCAGCCCCTTTTTGTTCTCCTTCTTCCGTCATATTTCTCTGTATATTATCTTGATGCTTCGCTCTTCTCAACTCTCGTTCATGCCTTGTGATATCTGATAACTCTTTGTCACTAAATTCAGCAGTCCTTCGCGTGCTCCTTGTGTTCATGCACCTGCAAATACACAAGGAATTCACTAATTTTACACTCAAACCGCAAGTATACAGGGTGTAACTTGTAGTAAAGAACAGATATCGATCCCTCAAAGATTATGTTTAGACACTACTTAATTCAGGCTGCTTCATTTGAGAACCAATTTAATGAATATAAACTGAAAAATTAAACTAAATCAAACAACTATCAATGAACAAATGATAAAGCAAAAGTGCAGAAACTTGGAATTCAAGATTTAACAATTAGAGATCACTTTTTTCCTATCTTATCTCCTTCCTACCTTGTTAATTGAATTGTGTCTCACCTAAGATGTCCCAATGTATTAACTATCCTCTTTCAAGGTGTAATTAATTATCCCTGGCTAAATTAAATGGAAATGATTAAGCAATCTCTCAATCTACAAAATCTGTCCACCAATTCAACTAGTTATGAAGTTATCCTATGGGTAATCAACTAATTAGCCAAAATCTCTCTCTAACTAATCAATTAACTTGATTAATGTAGATCTATATAGTTTCAATTCTCATTGTACAACCCTACGCAATTTAACTAACTCAATTTCTCAATACATTCATCAAAAGAATCATTCATTCAAATCAACAAAGTAAGAGTTCAATAAGTAGTTCAAAAGTAATCTCAACAAATAACTCAGCCACTCATAATGTTATTAACATCCCCATTAACCAGAAAATCCATAATAAAGATGTTAGAAGAGAAAAAAACAAAATAAGAACTAAATGAAGCAAGTTCCTCGTCTTATTTTTCCCAAATCTGGAAAATCTTGAGTTGGTGTGATGGAAATCTTGATTCTCTACCTCTCTTTAGGTTCTAAATCTGTTTTTTAGCTTAAAAAGGCAAGTTCTCATAACACTCTTTTGGCTTTAGGTATTTTTGTCTTATATAGTCACAAGAACCTAAAAATAAGTGAATCCTGCATGTCTCTTCGAGTTAGGGATCCCACAATCATGGGAATTAGCATCAATCCCATGATTATGGGTTCTTGTATTACAATTCCTCCACTTCTCTTCTCATCTCTTGGTCCCTAGCTCAATCACAAAGGTGGCCACCCTCCATTCCTACATCAAAATGATCAATTCTTACCCTAAATCAACATGAAACATAAAAGAACAACCATGAAGATCAAAATAAACAAAAGCATACAAAATAAGTCCTAAAACACAACAATAATAACCTATTATGCAAGAAACACGTGCCAAATACTTAGAAAAATACACACTAATGCACAACTATCAAAGTCTTATCCTAAGAGATGTACGTTGTAACCAAAATACCAAACTCTAAAGGAATTATACTCAAAGCTTAGTGAACAATGCAGGCATCAAGAATGTGAATATTTAATTCCTTCAACTTACTTTAAAAGTGGACCATATTAATGATGTACTCCCTTACTCGCCCTTCTCATGTATACCTTACAGAGAACTATTCCTTCATTAAGATACTTATCTCAGCATTAGAAGATCCCTCTGTATCTCTGTGAAACATTGTTGAGAAAGTCCCTTGCTATAGTTATTTCGAAAGTCCATTGAGAAGATGGATTGTAATTTATCTCTTTATGGTCAAATAAGACCTCATATTTAACTTTTCTCAGGCTATGTATGCTGCCTTCTCTACCTCCAATCTGAGAGATGTAGGTGCAGATGGCCTATCTTTAACTATGACTATGTTAATGTTTACCATATCTAATTAAAATTATACATTTTGCTTCCATTTCTTAAAGTTGAAACCAGTAAAGGTTTTAATAATGACACTATTATTATTCATAGAAAAGGTGACTGAAAAACTTAGAACATAATGATCAGCATACATGTAGGACAACAATGATACTCAAAATCATAAAATAGTATCTGTACTGAGTTTCTCATCATACATATCATGAAACACCTGTGAGCTGAATACGTAATATATGTAGATAAGACCTTCACATAAAAACGATTAAAGTACACACCATTAGCTCTTATGACTCTAACAACTGTGGGTGAATAGATCATTCAAGCAGTGGCTTTCCTCCACCTTATGCCTTTATACACATCTCAAAATCTCATATGAAGTCAACACGTTTGGGCAGAATAACCAAACACAAAACTAAAGATAGCCTCAAACATGCAAGTAGAACAATTCAATACTAACTTGAAAGGTCGTTGTGGTAACTACATTCTTATTAGTGTCCAAATGGATCCACAAGCACAAGAGACACACCTGTATGTCATCCTTACATTCTGTATGGGCATATAACATGTGACATTTTTCCATCAATAAGTGCAAAATCCTTATGCACACACTCATTATCACATATTAGTGTTAAAAACATTATCAATTAAATTTATTTGAGAATTCATCACAAGGAAGATTCCAATTAAAGTGAGAATCATATAACAAAGAACAATTAACATACCATATTAGATACTATAGCCATACATCTTATATTTCAAGTCCAAAAAAATGAAAATTCACTCAAAATTGGCATTAATAACCTTTATTTGTTTTTTCTGAAGTTAATCCTTATTTATCACCAATGTAATAAATCTATAAAAAATTTAAAATTTACTTTATAAATTCAAAGGACCTTAAATCTGACCCAAAATATCTTGAGGGACCATTTTGTGAATTTTGAAAATTTTTTACTTTTTTTATCCTATAGTGTGTTGATGTCATCGGTTGATGTTAACACTGTGCATGGCTATAGGGCATGTGTGTATGTCACAGATACATTCCCCACACACCCATCTACATGAAGATGCGCCAACTACCTTAGACGTGTGTGTTACACATACCAGACATCCACCACCTTTAAGATGCGCAGGCACCTAACATTCTCCCATCTTCTTCAGCCATTTTCTCTCTCATGTCAATAGAAAAAGCAATTTCTAGTGACTTTCAAGCCATATTTTCACTCCCAAACCCATTTTTAACCTTTTTTCAATGTAAAGCTCATTTAATATCATTTAAGCACCAATACACAATTCATATAAGAAAAAATGAATTAATTTCTTCGATTTCCTTTTAGAGAAATTAAAAAAAGTCTATTTAAATTCACACTCTGACCTAACTGCTCTGATACCATATGTAACGCATAACATAATCCTTAGATATGCCTCTAGGATCAAACGTGAAGGTGAATAAATTGAGAAAATGCAGAAAATACCTTATTTGCTTTCCATATCTTTGAATGAGCCTTTTAACGCCGAAGTTTTTGAACTTTCTCGATGATCTTTACGAAAGTTGTTTATTTGCTGAAATTTTTGAACTTTCTCGACTATTTGCTGAAATCTTTGAACTTTCTCGACTATCTTTACGAAAGTTGTTTATCCAAATATTGTTAATAGGTTTCTTAACATTTGAACCTTTTAAAATTTTAAAGAATCCAAATATTCACAAACTTACTTAATCAGATAATGGGAGACCTTAGTAATTGTATATAGTAACCATATTGGGCCTTCCCATCATAGGCCTAATACATGTATGATCCAATACATGTATAACCCACAATTAGATAAATCAAACAATTTTTATATATTTTTTCATAGTTAAAAATTTATAGGGTTTTTTATTATCTTTAACTAAATCGAATTTGATTTATTTAACCGTAAGATCGTTAAAATTGTAATTAATTATTATCTAAATTCAGAAAATTACTAACAATATGCTGATATGTAAGTTTTACAAATCAACCCCATTGGTAGATGGCCAAAAGCTAGCTAAGTAAACCAAAAACATTAGTGATTAAGTGCTCCAAAATGTCATCAGTTTTTATATTATGATACGATTCTCCATATAGGGTAGAGCCAATGTTCCTCTTCAATCAAGTTATTTGATGACCTAGCTATAAAATCTAATAGTTACCTTTTTAAGAAAATGAATTAATATTTGAAGAAAAGTGAATCCATTAATAAGAAAAGTTTACATCTGGTATGAACAACTAAAGAGCAACAACTGATAGCTAAAATTAAGACAAGTAGCAGAAAAAGGAAGTTAAGCCTACCTCAAGATGTTACTTGGCACGTATGTTTTGAATGTAAAAAAAATATGATCTTTATGACATACATTAAAATTGACATTCATAATTTTAAGATCCAAAATAAACAATTGCTATAAATCATAACAGTGTAATATTGTGTACATGATGCAGAAGATGTTATTATTGAAAAGAGATCAAGAAATTTTACTGTGTTCTTAGTTAAAATTATTTTCTCTCTCTTGACTCTATCGCAATTACAAAAACTTGATGAAAAACAATTTGTTACCTTAATTAGTAGAGAGAGGGCCAATTTATAAATCTATTATTTTTAATCTAGTACATTCATCAAGTGACCAAAATAAATAATTGAGATTTATTCCACTATTAAATAAAAAATATGGACCAAATAGAACTCTTTCATTATATTATATTATATGTATATATATGTGTGTGTGTGTGTGTGTGTGTGTGTGTGTGTGGCCCAAATCAATGATATATATATATATATCATTGATTTGGGCCACATTTTAACATTCTCTCACTTGGCTCAATACTTCAAACTTTATTTTAATAGTGTAAAAATTAGGCATGTATAAATAAATCTCTTAATATCTTCATAAATTACCTCAACATAATAAACTCATAATGTGGGTCATGGCAGTCATACACTTTAACATCACATACTTCCTTTCATATACCACAACACTAATAATTTATCAAGTCATGTAACATAAGTGATATATTAATGTCTTATAGACAATTTTATCTCTTATTTAATAATAGTTATATTTTCACATTCATAATAAATAATAAAATTGCCAACGAAAAAATTTATTGAACTTCAAAGTGTCAAAAAGTCATCAAGAAATAATTATCAATATAACTAAGGCCTATTCTTTGAAAATGATCCTTAAATAACTTTGGTTGACTTTCTACTATCAATGCATCCAACAAAATCTAAATTTCAATATCAAAGTAGTTTTAATGGATTTGATATTCTATATATAAGCATATAGTCCTTTGTTTCTTGAAGATACCTAAACATTTTCTTTGCAACTTTCTACTGGTTTATACCAGGATTACTTTGATATTTGCTTAGCATCCCAACCACAAAGCTAATATATGGTCTCATGAATGTTTGTAAATACATCAGACTGCCAAAAATAGAAGCATATGGAATTGCCAACAATAGAAGCACATGGAATAGATTTCATTTGTCTATGTTCCACTTTATTCGTTGGATATTACATAAGACTAAATTTATCTGCTTTTTATATCGGGGTAATCCCTGTTGAACATTTGATCATATTAAATCTCTCAATAATTCCTTTGATATAGTATTTCTGAGACAATCCTACCAATCCTTGTGATCTATTTCGAAATATTAAAATTCCTATCACACAGATACCTCTCATATATTCTTCATTTTAAAATTCGTAGAGAGAAGATCTTTAGTCTTGTATAATATATCCAAATCATCAACAACAAGTAAATTATCATCAATATATGGAATTAGAAATATAAACTTATTCCCATTGATCTTTCTGTAGGTAAAATTACCAACAATATTTTATTAAAAACTAAAAGATGTTATGGTTTCATTAAACTTAATATACCATTGTCAGGAAGCTTGTTTAAGTCTATACATTGATTTTTTAAGTTTACATACCATGTGACCCTTTACTTCTATCCATATGTTGAGTTTTTAAGTTTACATGCCATGTGACCTTTTACGTCTATGAAAAAAACCTTCAAGTTAATCCATATAAACTTCCTTCTCGAGATCACCATTTAGATTTGATGTAGCTTTAAATAAAACTGAGCCACTAATGTTATGATTATTCTCATTGAATCTTTTTTCAGACAAGTGAAAAAGTCTATTTAGAATCAATATCATCCTTTTAAGTATAAATGTAACATCCCGGTCCCACATAACGGGTCGGACCAGGGAACCGGGTCTGTGAGGAGACCAATGAGAGAAGTAAT
>JANQBM010000005.1:33685816-33707518 GCA_025594535.1 Erythroxylum domingense | reverse complement strand
TATATATAATTCCAGCTGTATTCTATAATATATATCTTTAAATTTCAAATGTATTAGACTATAGTTTTGAGATTTTTTTAAAAATAAGAGAAGAATAAGAAGAAGCTTATTGATTTCGGAGCAGTACAACTATAGAATCATCTTGAAATTTAGTTATAAGATTTATTTCCAACTTCGGCTCTCAGCAAGTCCGATACAGAATCATGGACTAAACACAAGTGTTTGTAATTACTAGATGAATATAGTTTTATTAAATAGGATAAGTAAATGCATGTTTAGGTGTGGCATGGCACTTTAATTGGTCATAATAAGTATTTCAACAACATTACATAGTTAGTAATTACACGTGTATTGTAAAATTTGTATTTAAATAACACAAAATAATGTGAAAAAATCAAACTAACAGAAGACTGAATAATTTACAAGAACTAAATAATATTTGTCTTCATAATATTTCACAAGTGAAAAATAACATTTAAAATTTATAATTAGCATCTAAACATTCAAAATTAAAATTAAAATTTTATTAACTAACAACAATAAAAAATTGGCCCTCACAAGTATTGTCATCTATAATTACATAATTAATTAAAATTATATGATTTTCATAATCAAAATCAACAGTAAAGATATTAGTATGATAATTTGTCTTTGCATATTTTATCTTTCTTTCATAAAATTTCACCAAATAATATCTGTGTGCCCAACGACTTTTCATATCATATTTATAACACCATATTGATTCGTACATTTGCTTAAGTTAACCCTTACTTAATGCAGTGGTGACATTTGTATTTTTCTATGATCGAGTTTTATTTTTTTATATACACGTCATGTCAAACGATTAAGTCCACACTTTTCTTTGATAATTAATTCATTTATAATTATAAACTAATTCTAAATAAAGAAAAATTGTATTCAATCATAACTTTAAAATTTATAAATTCAAAATTCAAATACACCCAATGAACTTCAAATTTTACATAGTTCATTACTCAGCTATAAAAACAAACCTATTAAGTTAAGCGGGAATTACGTTGGTGAAAGTGCAGGTAGTTTCATATTCCATGATATCTCCTATTTTAATTCCAACCTCTGGAAACACGGATATGGTACCCCTGTCGTTTTGTGGAAGCCATGACATTGGTTATTATTCCACCCACGCGGAACCCGAATATCACATATCTCCTACGCCACCAGGCAGTACGTGAAAGACCAAAACACCCTTTCAATGTAATCAAAAATTTCTATGCAGTATGAGTATGACCGTTAGGAATGAACTAACTCTTTTTGACTAGTGAGTGGATCCAATTAATATTATGGTCCCATTTTTCACGTTATAAAACTTCCATCGACAATCATAAGTTTTTATTTTACTTAGGTTTATCCTTTAATGTTGTTACCTTTGATTGGATATTTTAAGTTTGTACTTGCTGGAGGAGGTCTTAACTCTTAAATCTTATTGGATATTTTAAGTTTGTACTCGCTGGAGGAGGTCTTAACTCTTAAATCTTACATTTTGTTAAAGAAAGCTCCAAGTCTTGACTCGCTAATTGGATACATAATTGATGATCTTACAGGAGTAAACTGGTACATTATTTACCATCATTTCTAATTTGTCACAATAATATGAATTTGCATTAGATAATAGACATGATTTGTTTTGAAACAAAAATTTAAAAGGTGCATGATTCTATAATAACCATTCATTTTGAAATCTGTATTGACTAACATCATGAGAGGAATTCTATCCATAACCCTAGTTATTGGTGGTAAAGTTCATGTTTGCAAATGTAGTACATAGATATCCAATAGACATGAAGATGGGGCACATGGTAATGTGAAGGCAACATTATTATTTATGTTATATCCCTCTCGCACGCAAGCGTAAACCTAACCCTTCACCCTTTCTATTGGCTAAGCTCAGAGGAGACAAGGTCTATTCATATTTCACACACACACAAAATATTTATATCTATCCTTTTCCTCCCAACAGACTGTTTTCCTCTTAAAAATTTTAACCTTGTTCCTTTCCTTGTACGAAGACTTCCTCATCATTTACCTCCATATATACATACATATATATATATACACACAAACACATACAGATGCAGACCCTTGCTTTTTCATTTCCTCTAAACAGCATCAACCGTCTTTCTCTCAACAATCTTTCAATGGAGGGTATGCTTATGAAGAAACAGCCTTGTTTGTCCAGTTCAACTTCTCCATCCTCACTAGCCATGCATAGAGACTCCAAAACAATATCCAAAGTCAAGCCTAAAATACGCATAATTCACATATTTGCTCCTGAAATCATCAAAACGGACGTTGCCAACTTCCGAGAGTTGGTGCAGCGACTCACAGGGAAACCAACTGATAACAACTGCAAGAAGAAACCCAGAACGGGAAGACGCAGAAGAGATCAAGAAACTCATAATCAGCCAAGAAGTATTACCAGTACTACTACCAGTACTAGTACTAGTACTAGTACTAGTTCATCATGTGAGTGCAGCGCATTAATGACCAATACGGTGGAGCTAAGAAACGGGTTTGGCAGTTCGGGGTCTAGGGAGAGAATTAAGGAGGAGGAGGAGGAGGGGATGTGGAATGGTGAAAATTCAGGGGGTTTCTTAGGGGGTTTTGCTGATCTGGATGGTTTCATACAAGACCTTGGAGAATTCCCATTGATGTCTATGGATGCCAACCACATGCATGGCTTTGAAGAGACTCAAATTTCCCAGTAAAACAACAAGTTGGATCTTTACATATAAATATATTCTCCTGGAGAATGCTTAAAGGTGGAGTCATTTGTTTTCTTGATAAATTGAGATTTCCTTTTAACCTAATTCCACTGGGTTTTAAGTTGTTTGCCATTCTACTTACGAATCTCTAATTAATCTAACGGGTCAGTCATCTTCTATATTTCTTGCAGTAAATACAAGGGGAAATAGAAACTGATATTACTTGGAAAGAAGTTTGCAGTAACTGTTGGTTATGTGACAGAAATGACTGAAATTATTTATGACAAAGTTGTTCTTTTTCCTTTCTCAGTGAATTCTGTGTTTAGCTTTCCATATGGAATTTCGGAATAACACTGACTTCTTCTTATCGCTGTCCCTTTCTCTAGCCATTATTTACATGTAGTATATCATCTACCTAGCTGTGTTTTCGTATGAACACTTTATTTGCCGAGGAGAATATTTACATGTAGTATATGAACACTTTATTTAGTAGCTGTGTTTTCTTATGATGGTAAGGAACACTTTATTTTTTCTTCAACTAATCACGTCTTTTGATAATTTCAATTTATGACAAACATCACAGTTTCCTTTCTCGTGATATGGGGTTATTCTTTTTCATACATTCAAAACTAGATAAGGCTATATCTGAATGTCAAAGCGAGAACCCGAAGAGATTTTCACATTTGCTGCTCATTTAATACATTTCTGTTTTTCTCTTAACTTTGATTAAAAAAAACAAGTTCTCTTCTTAATATAATTGTGATCATGTGCAAAAGTTTTAATGTTCTCTAAATGAAATCAGAACATCCCTATGCGCCGAGGAGAAAGAAATATGACCTTACTACTGAATGATTTTATAGAAGTGATAAAATAATTTAGATTAATGAAGTTAGAGGTAAATTAATATATTGGCTTAAAAGTATATTTATATATAACCTAAAGAAGTGAATGTTTTGAATAAGAATTAAGAAGTGTAAGTACATTAACACGAAAGTCAACAATCTAGTGGAAATAAATATATAATTTGCAAATTGCTGGGCGGCACGCCAAGTGGATTCAGCTTAACCAGCAACGATAATGGGGAATATTTGGACAACTTGATCTTATACAGTCTGTATGCGCCTAGAATATATATTGATCCTGGAACAGAATAAGATGGTATTTGAATCATTGCTACAATAAAAAAGAAAAACCAAAGACGGTGGTTAAATAGTTTAAGCACAAAATCCATTATTTCTGTTCTTTAAGCCGATGAAAAGTTTTTAGGTAATTTGAAAGCAGGAAGCCAGTACTGGATGAGGCTTCCTTTCCCCACATTCACATTTCATTCTCACTGTACATTTACGGAAAATTAGAAAGAAACCTGCCAGCCAAGTTTTGTTCTTCATTAATTTTACGTAATTACAAGAGAGTTAAGATAGAGAAACTAATTTCAACAAAAAACACGGGATAATTTTTCGATCTCTTTTAAGTAAAATTATCTTTTATATTAGGAATGCAATATTACACTCTTATAATTTGTGACAATTCATAAATGTCAATTTTAACTTATGTCATAAAAATCATATATTTTTACACGTGGTATCAGAATATGTGTTTTGAATAAAGAATTTATTTATCTATTTTACTATGATTATTTGATGATGATTGTCAAATATTTTGATGTTTGAAGAGCTTTGTGATTATTCATTATTAGTGATTTTGTATGAAAAATCTAAAGATGATTGTGGTCAGGAATATCATCTTAAATCTCATGCATATAGGACCTTTGTTTTTCTCAATTGTTGAATTGTATAGGAATTACGATTTTAGACTGTACTATATGTACAAGAAGTATAATTTTAGACTATATTATAAGTATGACTGTACTCTAAATAATGCAAAATATTTGGAGGAAAATAAGCATAATGTTATTGCCAAGATTTAAACTCTAGTTGTTGGTTGAAAGTCAAATAGAAGAACATTAAGCATCCTAACCACTGGACAAATTTCATTATAACTATTATCAACATTCACATTTCATGTTATTTTTATGCATATTATTATTAAAATTTAAAATTGTGTTATTTGTCAAATTTATATATGACATTATAAAATGATAATTTTTTAGTTACCACAGTTACCATATTAATTGAGTTTTTGTCATGTATAAATATTAATTTATTCATTCAATATTAATTCCTTTCATTGAATTAATTATATGGATAAATGATGTTTACTTATTGATAGAATTTACAATCAAAGGTAAATTAATACTCTATGACTAATAAAGATAATAGAGAAAAATCAATATTCACTTGTCAAATACGTTATATATTCAAATATATTGATCGTATTTGATGATTTTTTGTTTGATTACTTGATAAAATTTATATGACATTAAAGTTATGATAATATATTGTTGAGTTTGTGCAAAGGAAATTTGCAGTATATTCTAAATGTTTAATTTTTTAAATTCAATAATTTATTGAGTATTTATATATTTTCAGCTATTTCTCTTTATTCACATCCTTCCTCCATTACTATTTTTAATGGTTTGAACTTATTTTAATGGTGCAAACGAGTCAACTTCTATTTAGGTATTTTACATGTTTGTTGGAAGAAAAGCTTATTGCCATTATGAATACGAGCAGTGAGGATGAGAAGACAAAATATAAAGTATGAGAAAAAGCTAACAGATTATGTCTTAATTTTAGGCAAATGAATATTACCAACAGTATTAAGACCACTATTCCACGAACTAAAAATGCAAAAGAATAATTTTGATGGATCGTAGAGCATGCAGTAACATATTCTAAAGATGACAAATATTGCAGTAAAATTAAAGACCCTAGGTTTGACACTTGATGACTTCTTTTTAATGCAATTTATTATGAACTCACTACCTCCTAAATATGGATCTTTTCAAATTAACTGCAACATTATAAAGGATAAGTGGAATGTTAATAAATTCTTCGTCGAAATAGGAAACTTCTGATTATCTATTCTTGACGAAAGGGACAATTCCTGTGGTTATTGGTTAGCCAATCTATTAATCTTATAGATCAAGGAGCTAGCCAGATTCACAAGCCAACGACTAACAAATTTAAGAAGAAAGCACCTACTAAATCAACACAGGTTACTACTAATGTTCACAAAAAGGAACAAAATACAAATAAATGTCATTTTTGTAAGAAAGATGGACATTATCAGAAAAATTGTGTGAAATGTAAGACTTAGTTTGAAAATAAGGTACATATAATCTTTCAATATATTCTAAACTAAACTTAACTGATGTTCCTTTTAATACTTGGTGGCTTAATTATAATGCTACTACTTATGTTTCTAATGTTATGTAGGGATTTTTTACAATCCAAATCATAAATCCAATTGAGAACTTTCTGTTCATGGGAAATCATAAGAAAGTTCCAATGGAAGGCATAAGGACTTATCGTCCAATATTAGAATTATCACTTGGATCTAATACAAACTCTCTATGAATCTTTAGTTTTTATAAACTTAATTTATATTTCTAAACTTGATGAAAGTGGGTTTACTTTTAAGTTTGGTGATGGTTGTTTTAGTTTATTTAAACATAATTGCATTATTGGTTGTGAAATTATTATAAATGATTTATATAAATTGAAACTTGATGCTAATTTTTCTAAATCCCCATTTTCTATTTATCATAACATTGAAACTAAGCATAGCATAATGAATAATAATTCATCTTATCATAACATTGAAACTAAACATAGCATAATGAATAATAATTCAACTTACTCTTGGCATAAACTATTGGGTCATATATCCAAAGAAAGATTGGAAAGATTGGTAAATAATGAAATTCTTCTGAATTTATATTTTATCGATCTCGATGTATATGTGGATTGCACTAAGGTAAAACAAAACAAACAAAGTAATAAAGGAGTCATAAGAAATACTCAGCTCTTTGGAATTGTATACACCGATATATGTGGACCTTGTCACACTTCATATTTTAGTGGAGAAAAATATTTTTATCATCTTTATAGATGATTTTTCACTTATGGATATGTCTACTTGCTTAATAAAAAAATCTCAAGTTATAAATGCTCTTGAGGTGTTTGTAAAAGAGGTTGAAAGAAAATTAGATAAAAAGTGAAAATTGTAAGATCTGATAAATGTGGTGATATTATGGAAAATTGATGAATCAGGATAATGTCCAGATCTATTTGCAAAGTTTCTCAACAAATACGGCATATGTGTACAATATACTATATCAGGCACACCTTAACAAATTGGTGTGACATAAAGGAGTAATAAGACTCTAACAGATATAATTAGGAGCAATTCTTCATTACCCAAAACCTTATAGATAGATGCACTTAAAACTATTGTGTATTTACTAAATAAGATTCCTAGGAAAGCAGTATCTAAAACTTCTTTTAAGTTAAGGACTGTAAGGAAACTTAGTATGAGACACCTATATGTTTAGTTTTGTCTAACAGAAGCACGAGTTTATAATCCACAAGATAAAAAATTAGGTTCTCAAATAGTCAGTAGTTATCGTATTGCGTACCTAGAGAAATCTAAAGGGTATATGTTTTACTGTTCAAACAATAGCCTAAGAATTGTTTAACAACTAATTCCAAGTTCACTGAAAATGGTAAAGTTAGTGGGAGTAATGAAAAACGTATTATGGATATTAATTAAATAATTGTTGATGTTCCATTACTTATAAATATTCTAGTATCCATATTTATACCAAATATTGTCCCAGTGTTGAAAGAATAAAATAATTCCAGACAAGATTCGGATGAAACAACACCTTATTGAGAAACTAACTTATAACCAATTAATTTAAATGAACTAGGTACAATAGCTTTGAATAAACCTATAAGAATAAGTAGATTAGCTATTCTTGATGATTATGTAGTTTATTTGCAAGGGTCAAAATTTGATTATGGCATCAATAATGATCATTTTTCATGTTCACAAGCCATAGAAAGTGAAAAGTCTAATAAATGGATTGATGCTATAAAAGATGAGTTAAATTCAATGGCATAAATATATCTAAGACCTCATTGATTTGCCAGAAAGATCTAAGGGAGTCAGATACAAATGGGTCTTTAAGACCAATCGTGACTCGAATGACAATATTTAATGATATAAATATAGACCTATTGTTAAAGGTTATATTTAAAAAGATGACTGATTTTAAAAATACTTTTTCACTTGTGTTAAAGAAAGATTCAATAAGAATAATCATGACATTAGTGACTCAATTTCATTTAGTGCTACATCAAATAAATGTGAAAACTAGCTTTATCAAGGATGATCTCGAGGAGGAAGTTTATATGGATCAACATAAAGGTTTTTCCATAAAAGGAAAAGGTCAAATGGTGTGTAAACTTAAGAAATTAATATATGAAATTAAATAAGCTTCTTGACAATGGTATATTAAGTTTAATGATACCATAATATCTT
This sequence comes from Erythroxylum domingense, assembly GCA_025594535.1. Taxonomy (NCBI): domain Eukaryota; kingdom Viridiplantae; phylum Streptophyta; class Magnoliopsida; order Malpighiales; family Erythroxylaceae; genus Erythroxylum; species Erythroxylum domingense. Next base: position 33,699,329 of record JANQBM010000005.1, on the reverse strand, counting down.
TTGGTTTTTAAGAAAATATTTTGATCATTATATTTATCGAAGGATCAGTTTGAGTAAGTTTATATTTCTATTACTGTATGTTGATGATATTTTACTTGCTGGTCATAATTTGAACATGGTATAAAACTAAAGATTTTCTCTCTAAAATTTTGAAATGAAATATATGGGTGAGACATTTTATGTAATAAGAATTTCAATATTTTGAAATAGATCACAAAGACTAGTAGGGTTGTCTCAAAAGACTATGTCAAAAAAATTCTTAAGGTATCTATAAAGAGTAAGGGAGTATATGCTCATTTATAGAAGATCAAATCCATTATAAGCAATTGGATATTCAAATTCAGATTTTGTTGGATGTGTTAAAAAAGTCAATATTTGACTATTTGTTTTTGGTAAAAAAAGGAACAATTTTATGGAAAAGTGCTAACTAATCTGTCATTGCTTCATCCATTATGGAAGAAAAATTTGTAGCTTGTTTTGAGGCCATAATTCATGACTTGTGGTTACAAAACTTTATTTTAGGGCTTGGGTTTCTGACCCATTACTATGCCACTGAAATTTATTATGATGATTTTTCAAAGTTTTCTTCTTCAAGAAGGACAAGTACTCTAAAGGTTCTAAATATAGTACATTCAAAGAATGGACTTTGGTTATATGGATGATTTTTTTGACACTTTTGAGTTTATTAAAATTTCTGATTGGTAATTTTCTTATTTATTATGAATAGGCACATGTAACTATTATCAAATCATTGTTTATAAGAAATTAATGTGGACCTTTATGATATTTATATATCACTTATGTTACTTGACTTGACAAATTACTAGTATTGTAGTATGTAGAAGAAAGTATTTGATATTGAGTATATGACCGTCATGACCCACATTATGTGGTTTATTGTGTTGAAGTAAATTATGAAGATATTAAGAGATTTATTTATGCATACCTAATGTTTACACTATTAAAATAAAGTTCGAAGTGTCGGGCCAAGTAAGAGAATGTTATAATGTGACCCAATTAATGACCACATTGTGTGTGTGTATATATATATATGTATATATATGTATGTAGGTATGTATATTAATATAATGGAAGATTTTGTTTAGTCTATATTTTCCATTTAATAGTGGAATAAATCTTAATCTTTATTCTAATCACTCGATGGGCGTACTAGATTAAAAGTTATAGATATATAAATTGGTCCTTTCTCTACTAATTAAGATAACATACTGTTTTTCATCAAATTCTATAACCGCAATAGAGTTAAGACATAAAAGCCAATTTTAACAAAGAAAGTGGAGAAGTTTCTAATCTCTTTTTCATAATAACATCTTTTGCAATATGTTAGTAATATTACACTCTTATGATTTGTAACATGTGCTCATTATGTTATAAAGATCATATATTTTTACAGATTTAACTTGGGATAACCAATCTTAAAGTCTTCAACTTTTTAATTTTTCTAATTTAATGTCCAAGTTTTAAAATTTTTAATTGAATGATCAACCTTTTAAAACTTAATAGTTTAATTTAAAACCTTAGTTCTTTTAGTAATTTACTAATTTAACTAACAAAACCTTTATTATTCATGATATGCAAAGTGTTCGTATGAAAAATTTCTCTATTTTAGTATAATTATGGCTACTATTTTTATATGTCATAAATAGCAAAAATTTCATTAGCTAAATTAACAAATTACTATTCAAAATAACTTTTTGAACTGAATTGTTTAAGTTTTAAAAAACTGATCACTCAATTAAAAATTTAGGCACTCAACTGAAAAAGCTTTAAAAGAATGAACATTTTAAGATTGAATGAATATCCCATTTAACTTTTATATCAGCTCTCATATCTGTCTTCCTGAAAAAGTGATAAGACCCAGAGGAGGACCAAGGGGGGAAATCCGTCCTAATCCCCCATGCTTTTAGAGTTCAACTTAGAACGAATTATGAACGAAAATACCGGTCTTAGAACACTGCTGAGAAAACTAAGCTGGCTCCGATCTTCCATTTCCTATCTTATAGGTCAAAACAATGGCTCCAAATCTCCTGATCGTCTCAGATTTCCAGTGCAACCTCATGGTCGTTGGCCAATGTCCCCTTCATCTTCCGCTAAAGTCAAAAGAAACCCGAACTGGAAAAATTTTCTAAGACGACTATTTATAGAAGTCAAATGAAAAAATTGATGCCAAGTTACGCTTATTTAAAGGGTACCAAAACTCTTAAATCCGTTACAACCAAGCACATCTAAGTCTCACCGTTACAGCAAAGCACATAAAGTCAACTGGCACCAGAATCTTAAATCATTAACCAAATATTTTTCTCATCAACCATAAAACCGAGGTCATGCATCCCCTGTACTGATGTGAATATATGAATCACATTTTGATGTCAAGGAGATACCCAAGAAAATTAAAACCACTTGACATTACAGATGGTCACGTTAATAACCACAGTCCAATATTTTCTGAAAAAAGCTACCTGATCTAGGTGAAGTATTTTCCTTGTACCTCTCAGCAACGAAGCATTTCTAACTAATCAGTATCTGAGGTATAAATAAGACTAGCCAACAACCACAACAAAGAACAAGGGCCCATCTTATTCAGGATGACCAAGAGAAAATGAGGTCCTTACATCGTAATACAGGTCAAAGAGAAAACAAAGAGTCAGTTTCCATATATGCTCTTGTATTCTGCGGGTGGAGATGCGGGTGCATCCAACTTTGTAAGAACTTCAGGAACTCCGGCTGTATCCCTTATTATCTGTGTCAAAAGCCAAAGAAAGAATTAGATTTGATGATAATAATTCTAGTTCCCATCTCTGCATTTCCCTCTGCACAGCCTAAAGCAAGCAAGCCAATTCTTTGATTACATTTATTCCACAAGTTAATGCATAAGGGAATGTTGATCCCTCTCAAATGAAACCAAGATAGCTAGAAAAGATGAATTAAAGGAAATAAAACTTTCCCAACATTGTGACTGCCAAAGGCATCTAAATTTCATTGTCATTACTGAAAAAAACTGCTAAAAACTCTAGATTCCTACGAGCTTTCCCACTGTGCCTAACATCAACTAAATGCCATTCTGGATGGCTTAACGTTCTATATTCCAGCACCAAAAAGTGCCCCACAAGATCATTGCAGACATTACTTTGCACCACAAAATCTGAGCACTTCTATTGAACCTTATCACTGTAAATTTCTAGTTCTCCTAATGGTTCCAATCACCAGGGAAAGAATAGGACAGCATATGCTGTTAAATTTTGTAAGATTGGACCCAAAAAAACTGAGCACATACAAGTTCAAATGAAGTTCCATCCTAAAACTAATTGATGATAGGAGGAATAACTCATTAGACTTATATGCATTGCTGCAACATGTCTCATGATCATTAATGTACTTTAGACACTTTATTTTATGATTTTGTTGATATCCTATAACCAATGGCAATGCATAATTGAAGGATTCTTAGAATCATTTGCTTGTGTAAATAAGTTAATTTTAATAGAAGTGCCAACAGATAGGCACCTAGACAAAGGTTTGTCAAGAGAATCATAACTCTCCTACTGTATTGCGCACTACCACAAACAGATGAAGCACCATCGTGTATTTACATTTTAATCTTTCATTCCACACATCAAGTTATATAATGATTACTATAGAAATGGTAATTTAACAACCTTTGAACAAGATTTTTCTTGAAATTTGTAAATGAGATTGCATAGACAAGTACTTGAAGACACCACACATGCAACTGCATTTATTTATAGGAAATAAACTTGGAAACGTGCTTACAAGTATCTCCTCATCAAGGTAAGAAATCACGAAGAGCCTCTGTAAATTACCAGCTGCAAGAATATAAAAAGGGAGGGGGAACACATTATAAAGAATTCAAAATTATAACTCCAAAGAAGTACATGGGAAGAAATGCAAGTAGTTATTGGGAACTCCTCAGAACTTTTAAATTTCTTCCCAAAACTTTAATGTTCATACTAGGATATTCTTAGGTGGAAACATGTTAAACTAAATCTTTAAGGCCAAAACATTTTAATCATAACATAATTGTTGAAAGAGTACACTTTCTGGAGAATCCGCAACCTCTTAAAATGTTAATAGTGGATAACCATCTACAACAGTTACAATAACCACAATATGCCAAGACAATTACTCACAATTAGACATGCATCATAGTCAACTTCAAGATTAGATGTACATGTTTAAGGCCTCCTTTTGATGGTTTATACTCTCTAATTACCCTTCCTGAGATGATCATGTCACACAGTATATAGACACAAAAGGGTAACGAACAAACATATGGGGCTTTCCCAGACTTGACTTTTGTTTATGGTAATCTAAATGTGCACATTCTTCATGTTATAAAGTACCAGCATTCGGAACCAAAAATCAGAGAAGTATTTGGTAATAACACCTCGAGGCATGTATTGATGTATAGTTTTCCCCACAATCAGAAAAGACTAGCAGCCACAAAATATACCACAGAAATTCAAATGTCAACATACAACTACAACTAAATGGGTAACAAAAATGGTTCGTTGATTAAATACCTAAGCATATAAAACTATCAAGCATTAAAATAGGAAAACTAGGATGCCTTTGCAATCAGTAATCATAGTTAACAAAAATTATTCATGCCTAACTACAAAAAAGCATTCAGCTGCACCTCAAACATATAATGAGGGCAGTTTAGGCCTCAAATAAATCGAGTAAGATAGAGATGAAACAACCATCAAACAACAGAAAGCTTACGTAAAGGAACTTTCACCCCACTGGAAACTGCATCCCTTACAGGCACAGGAAGTTGTTGCATCGTGTTGGCAAGCAGAATAAATGCCCCTTTTAGCTGCTCCGGTAAGGTTTCTTTGATAACAGTTGGTGTCTCTATAACCCCTTCAACATAGTCCTCTTTCATTCGAAGAGGTCCCTCCACAGTTAACCTTGAGGAGAGAACAAATTTGCTTTCTATCTGCATTATGGCAGGAACAATGGCATTCAAAATAAAGCTTTAAAAGCAAATAAAAAGAGCTAAAATGAGCAACATGAACACATTTTGTTGCTAGAAGTTGTGTGCCTCAACAAAAACTTAATGCTTGTGGTAATGACAGTTTTGATTGTGAAAATTAGATTTGATCTAGATGAAAAATGATCCTCAATTTTGAGTACGTCCAATAAGCTGAAAATCATGTAGAGTCAATTACAAGCTATTGCCAGCCCCTCTATTTTTCTACAGATCAATTGTCCAACATTTCACTAATTACCACAACACAGTCAACCCATGAAAGGTCTCAAAGGAAAGATGATGGTAAAGACAGAAATCACTTAAAACAGAGCATTTATGCAGGCATCCCAAAGAAGAGATAGAATGAACGATAGAGACATACGGAGAAGAGTAGCTTCAAATAGGTGGTAACTTTTGCAATACCATCCTTAATGACCAAATCCAATTTGGACAAACTAGCCAAGTTTGATGGAAACCCCCTGCAACAATGCGGGTTGCAAGATTAGAAACTAGAAGCAATGATTAAAAGAAAAAGCAGAGAAGCAATTCAAAGAAAGTAGGACTCACTGAAATGTAAATGTGGGAGCAAATAAACCAGAGCATGCAGAACCAAACCACTGGAAATCCCACCGACCTTCTAGAAACGGTGAGCTGAGAGAAACTAAATATCATTCAGAAATGAGGTATAGGTATGCATTTAGGAAAAATGCAAAGTGAAGAAACAAAAATCAGCTACGTGGTTGGTCGAGGAGTGGGATTGAGACGCTCAAGACCAATTATCCTTTCGTTCACCTCAATCCGCTGTATATCTGTAGTTTGTCCAGTAACTAGAGCTTCGAAACCTCCACTATCTTTGAACTGAACCAAATAAATAGTTCATATTACGATCATCATCATCATCGAAGTTTAAAAAAGACAAAAAGTCGAGAGAAAGTGTGGACTTAACAGCGAGAAGCAACGATCTCTTAGCAGAGAGGCGTTGAATCTCCTTGGAGTAAAAGTCGGGTGATCCCGGCTGAAGAGCAATAGACATCATTCTCCGACTACAGGCGCCGCCGTCTGACTTCTTCCAGCCGATCTCAGGCAGCATGGAGGCAGAGTTAGAGGCAGCCATTTGGATACATACGAAACAGAATTCAATTGATTGAGTTTTGAGTGTATCATAACTATATAGTAAGCAGAAACCAGGAAACGCGAAACATAATATTATGTCCCTCGCGAGTTTTGGATGCGTCTCATCTTCATAACATAAAATAATGAAAACGCACAAAGTGTGAATGGAGGTGCGGAGTATCGAACCCCGCGCCTCTCTCATGCAAAGTTAGCGCTCTACCGTTTGAGCCACATCCCCTCCTAGAACCTTCCTATTAAGAATTTTTTTTATAAAAAATTCAGTCACTTTATTTGCGTGTGCTTCTTCTTAGAGGGATTTTGACTGTTTTCTTCTTCTATTTCGAGCTTTTCCCGCCATGGAAGCTATGCAACTCGACTCCCAGAAAACTTTTCATAGGAAGCATTCTACCTACCATTGCTTCGTTAGCTTCTCACTCCTCCCCATTTTGTTCTTTCGTTTTCTTCTTGACTTTAATTTTACTTCTTTTTTTTGTTGTGTTCCAATGCAGCTCCTTTTATTTTCTACTTTCTTTTTCTTCTTCTTCTTCTTCCTTTTTTATTAAAAGGAAGTTCTATTCTTTTTTGGATTGATAAACTGGTTAAAAATTAATCAGGATGAGACGTATGAGATTACGAAGGAAATATACGGGGGACAGCAGTACAGCCAAATATACTTTGCTCGTCTTCATATGATGAGAACTCTTCTCTATTCACTTGTTCCCAATTGGAAACCCCATTTTCCTGGTAATTCCTTTCCATCTAGTCTTTTGTGGCATCAATTACAGTTGATTTTTTTGTCTTGTATGATTTTCAGTATAATTATGCTTTTTCGAAGCTTTAACGAGACTGGTTTTCCTTTTAAAAGGTTTAATTTTGAGAGTCAGCTGAGAATCATTCCGGTCGATTTTTTATGTAGGTCTTTTGGTATTTGCCGGTTGTTTCTTCCATTAGAGGGTTTTTCCATGGTTGCAATTGGCTTTAGGGTTTCAGATTTAACTTCTTTTATCTTGATTCGTAATTTGTAAAACGTTTCTTAAATTTGGCAGTTCAATTCATGTAAGCTCTCAATATCAGCAACATGGGGTTTCTGGTGAAGTTTGTTTTTAAGATGGCACAGTTTTAACTTGTTACTCGCTAATTGTTGTTTACGTGATAAGTACTGTTATTATTGCATTGACAAATGGGTCAGTTACCTCCTTTCCCTTCTTTTGTGAGTGTCAGCATCTAGGTGCTAGGACAGATAGTTCTTCGATAAGTCTGCCCTATTGTGTGGAACCGACAACAATGAAAGTTGTCTGAAACAAGAGATGGTAATGCTATTTTATGTCTTCTTAAAAGACTTTATGTAGTGGAATGTTTGTTATGCATATAAGTCTCAGGGGAGGTGGTTATTCATTAAGTTCTAACTTCTATCGAGTGCTTCTGAAATTACTTACCAGCTTCTATTTTGTAGTTTGCACGGTTTTGGGACTCGAAAAAGACAAGGAATGCATCATTGTTGGAACTCTGTACAAGCACATGAAACTTAAACCCTGCATTCTTGATGAGTACTCTAAGGAGGTATTTTGGTCACTAATACTGAACGATTTCTGGCTTCTTGTTTCCTTTAATTACATATTTATTGGATTACTGGTGGAAACTCTCAGTTGCGACAATAATTCATTTAAGAAACCTGACTATTGTCTACAGAGATCTGTAATACCACTTGTCAAGCCTCACAATTTTATGCATCCAGATGATCATTTGGTCTTGGAAGATGAGAGTGGAAGAGTCAAGCTTAGCAGTGATGTGCTTTCACCTTCAATATATGTCACTGGTATATGATGATGAACTGACAAAATGTTGGTTTTGTTGGTTTTCTTACTCTTCCTGAACTCTTGGCAAGTACTGGAGGTTTTGAGTTTTTAACAACTTTTAGTCTTGATTCATTGTCATGTTCTGAGTCATTTTGGTTGAAATTTGAAGGACGATTTTTCACACATCTATTTATTTTGGTGGAGTCTACTTTATGGACTTTCTGTTGGATCCTTCCATTTGAGAGGCTTTTAGTTGTTGACCAAGTGCTTGGGATATCATTGAAATTTATTCTGATTTCCCATAGCCAATTTGAGTAAGGATCCTTGATTAGACGTTAAGTTCATTCTTTGGGATACCTTAATACCATTGTTTCTCATGTCTACACCAGTGCATCACCATGAATGCTGTTATATGTAAGTACCTGTATGTTAATTGTTGTGCTGATGACTAAAATAGTGTCTTCTTTGTTCTCTTGTTGTTTTGGAAATGCATACCATTTACTTTAAGCTCGTTGACTTTCAATGATTCACTATATGTAATAGGTGTTGTCGTTGCTTTGCATGGAAAGGAAACTGATGCAGGAGATTTCCTAGTCCTAGATGTCCTTGAAGCTGGCTTAGCACCTCAAGTAGATGTGCCACTTAATTCAAGTATGCACTCATTTTTCTTCCTTCTCGATTCATGTTCTCTGTTACCTTGCCATAGAATAAATAGAAAAGTATTCCAAATTGTTCATATACTAATTCTAGAAGGGTACTGATCCATGTAGAAATTGAAAGTTAAATACAATTAACTGGAAGGAAATTATAATCAGAAGCATTGTGGTATCATGAGTCATGTTAGAATGCCGTCATAAAAATGGTGGACAAAATATATGAATGTAATTTCTCTAGCTGAAGCATACAAGTCATAGTAGTGAATGTTGAATAAATGATTATAGGGTTAATTGCTCCTAACCCCCTTTGATTTGTAAAATTATCTAAGACCCCCTCGTAGTTTAAAAACTATCACTTAACCCTTTAACTTTCACAATATTATCATGTGACCCCCTACCATGAACTCTCGTAACCTTGTCTTGCGTGAAGGCTCGGTGACCTAACCCTTCGCTATACGCTGTCATCTCTAAGAAAAGATGAGACGATTTTGTGCATACTGCACTTACTCACAAGTTGCACAACACCATCTGAACCTCATTGCCCCTGTCTGAACAAAACGGGACCTTGCCATTGCCACTTTCTAAGCGAGCTTCTGTTTTGTTCAGACAGTGGCCATGGTGAGGTCTGATTTTGTTCAAATGACAGCGTCTCAGCTTGCCTTGAACAGTGTTGGAGACGACATTGTACCCTTGGGGTGATCTAGCAAAAGGCTAGGTTGTCGAGCCTCCATGTAGGATAGGGTTGTGAGAAATGATTTTGTTTATGCTTAAGTGCGTCAGATAGCTTAGCAGGAGTTGACAATAGGGGTTAATGTGATAACATTGTGAAAGTTTAACGGGTTAAGTGATAGATTTTAAACTACAAGGTTTTTTTGTCTTCGATGTCCAAATCATAGAGGGTCTGGAGCAATTAACCCATGATTATATATTGAAATTATCAGTCTCAAGTTGAGGTGATCATCAATTCAAATACTACAACTTACCTTTTGTATTACTTCAATGTTTCTACTACTGTTTGATTTTATGTGTTTATAGCCATTTTTGAATATATTATATGCCACTGAACAGGAGAAGATAAGTATGTCGTTTTTGTTTCTGGGCTTAGTGTCGGCAACAATGCATCTAACCCCCTTCAGTATCAGCTTCTTGTTGATCATATTACTGGCCATCTGGGGGATGAAAAGGTTTGTGCAGTTTCATTCTCATTATGCAACCTATTTTGCTTCTTCTGTTGTAGCCGTCTATTATTTACTGCATTTTACTCATCAAATTCTCAGGAGCAAGGGAGTGCAGCAGAAATTGTTCATGTTGTGGTTGCAGGAAATTCTGTGGAAATTCCTGCTGGACTTCTTAACGGACAGGTGACCACTTAATACTTGTTATCTCCTTTAATTCATCAGTTCTGAAGAAGTACTTTCTATGAAATTTATTCCTGTTTATGTTTCATATTGTTTCTCAAAGTGCCCAAACTTTGAAAGGTTTGTTAGAGAAGTCCTTTCACTTGCTATGTTTTCCAGCTGGCATTGATTATTTTGGTGCAGTGAATTCTTGGGCTTGCTTCTGAAGATTTTAGTTTTCCATGACCTTTCTTCCTTTATATGAAAGCAATTTTCTTTTTTATTTTCAGAATTTGACTTCAAAGGAGCAAACAAGACTGTCTGAACCAATCACAGAGCTTGACATATTGTTGACCCAGGTTGTTTTGTGGTGTTGATTGGTGTCTTTGAGCCGGCTTCTTTCATATCTTCCAACTTCTATTTTTTTTCAGTGCTTAATTAGAGCCATGTTACTAACATTTCTGTTTAGATCGCTGCAGGTGTGCCTGTAGATATCATGCCAGGTTCTAATGACCCTGCAAATTTTTCTTTGCCTCAGCAGGTTTGCATTTTCTTAGATCTTTTTTTTTTTTTTTGAGAATGTACAAAATTTCATGTTATTTATTCTTCTTTTTTAATCTAAGCTCCTTTCTCTTGCAGCCTTTGAATAGATGCCTTCTCCCTGGATCAGCAACTTATAACACTTTCAGATCTTGTACAAATCCCCATTGTTTTGAGCTTGATAATATGAGGTAAAATATTAATGGAATATATTGTTTGAAAATATGTTTCTATGATACTGAGGCATTGACAGCATACGACTTTGAAATTTTCAGGTTTCTTGGAACATCAGGTCAGAATATTGATGATCTTTCAATATATTCTGATGCAGATGATAAGCTTGATTTTATGGAAAGAACACTGAAGTGGAGGCATTTGGCACCAACAGCACCTAATACATTGGGTAATTCTTTAACTAGTTTTGTTGGAGATCTTAGGTAAATACTGTATTATTTAAGAGATGGAACTGTTGTAACTTTGGTTTTGTTTTCTTCAAGTTGTGTTTATGAATGCCCCCATTTTTTCAGGTTGTTATCCTTTCATTGATAAAGATCCTTTCCTTATTGAGAGCTGTCCCCATGTTTATTTTGCTGGCAATCAGGATAAATATGGAACACGCCTCATCACAGGTATTGTTATTTAACCTTATAGATATCCGGTTGGTTAAGCTTTTGTCTTGATGTTTGCAGTTTGTTTCTGTGTCTTGTTTGCATTGTAAGTTGAAATGAAAAGATTGGCATTCGTAAAGGCATTTATGTTTCTTCATGATGCTGTGTTTTTTTTGCTATCATGGTACCCTGGGAATGTTTGTTTATGGTAATTTGAAAATGCAGGTTCAGAAGGGCAGGTGGTAAGAATTATTTCAATTCCTAAATTCTCTGAAACCGGAATTGCTGTTGTGGTGAGTTCTCTACCTTCTGTGGAAGTGTCTGAATTGACCTAGAAATGTTTAAGATAAATGACATCAAATACTTGCAGACCTAAAAACATTTGTATCCATGACTTTCGCTAATAATGTGAATCATTATTGCATAGGAGTTAAAAAAGTTCTGGATAGGAGACGGCATTTGGTGAACAACATGCTTGCTAACGTTCTATAAAACTATTTTATACAAAAATAGGACAGGAAGCACATGATATTTGTTTTAATGTACATGTATAATTAATTTTTCTTTAACTTGCAATAGTTATTGTGTTATGCTGTGAGATCATTGTCAAAAGAAAGAGAAGTGATAAGAGTATGAAAAACAAGATGTATATCCTTAAAGTTTGTTGCTTCCAGATTTTTCCTACCTTTTAGTTGGGAAACTTAGAAACATATTTATGATAAAAGATGTTCTTTTCAGATTTCCCTTAATTTTGGCCAGAAAACTTCAAAATTATTATTTCAGCACAAAAATAAAAAATATAAAAAATATAGTCATTTTGTAGCTTAAAGGCACATCCTGCAAAACAAAAAAGTTTGAAATATGCTCTCATTGTCACTTTTTTGAAGAAAAGGATCAGGACTTGAATATGTGATATCACTAAATGGTGAAAACAGATGAACAGTTTGGCATGATCTGTTCTTTTTTCAACCTTTCCTTATTATTCACTAATTGGTTCTCAATTGTACTTGTTTTTTTTTAGCTTAACATGAGGAATCTTGAGTGCCACACTCTCACCTTTGGGACTTCAATCTAGGTCCGGTAATGTTGTTGGTATTTGACATTGTTTACAGCTATGAAACTGCTTCAGTTATCCATATTAATTGAATCATGGGTTTTCATATGGAGCATTATATACCTAAACCGATGCAGTAGAACAGTAGTTTTGACCCCTCTGATCAGTTAAATAGGAAGCACATAATAACACTTTGCACCTCCTGTTTCTTCTGTAATTTTTTCCAACTTATTTGGTTTTCTGGGCTTGACAAGTTAACCGAGTCTTTACTGTTTTCAGAAGATATAATTTTATATAAAATGAGATTTGAACTAACAAATGATTGTATTGCATTAGAATTCCTCGGAAAGTAGAAGGATGTTGGAAAGCAGTAAATGGCAAAGGATTTATTGCAGTAATTCCATGATGTTATTCGGATGTTGGCTGCAACGGAAGACTACTATCAATCCGAAGTTTTTGTTAGTTTAATTCTCTGGTGATCTATGTAGGACAAAATGAATGCGAGGAAATTGATTCAGTATTTTTAACTCTCCTGAAATTTGTAAAGTTGTGTATTGACGATTCCATCGGATCATATTGTGCGATTCCGGTTTTAGGAAGCTGGTAATCATTTGACTGTGACCAATTTTTACGAACAGAACTGATATCAGCTGATTGTGATTTTGTCTGAAGAGTCGTATATGGGACTTTCTTAGATATGCATGTAATTCAGAGAAGATTTTTGGGTCCTGAGTCCTGAATTTGATATTTGATGCAGAGTCATACTTGTACCTGGAGAACAGACAGTGTGCATTAAGATTTCTTAATGCGATTCACTGTCCTTTTAGGTATCATAAAGGGAAGTGAAAAAGAAAAAAGAATAGAAGCAAGAAAACTACCTCCTCATTTTGGTAGGAAACTGAGAATCACTCTCCACCATAAAGGTGGTGAGAAGCTGCTAAGAAGAGGATGAAATTTGTGGACGAACAATGCAAGGTTGAAACATTTATAAAAATAAAATACCGTCACCGTTTCTCCTTGTTCAAGATAAACTTAAATAGTCTTCCTTTATCAATTCTAAAGCATTGGTATAAATACCGTACCGTATCGGTTAGTATGTATTGTATCAGTTAAAAATTGATACTAGCATATTAGTTTCGGTATTGGGTTTAAATACTGGTCGGTACTGGTCAGTACTGGTGGGTACTGGCTATTAGTCAAATATCAGTTAGTATTGAAAATTTTGAAAAATATAGGAATTATATTGTAAAATTTTAATTTAAAAAATTAAAAAAAAAATCAAAAATGTTTTTAAAAATCCTCTCCCCATCTCTGCTCTCACCACGGTTTTGCATTTCGTACCGTTCCGGCCGGAAACTGGTACGAAATGCTAAGCGTCGGTATCGGCTGCAAATA
>JANQBM010000005.1:33632680-33677731 GCA_025594535.1 Erythroxylum domingense | reverse complement strand
TTCCTAATTTCTCTTATTTACCTCACTTGGACCCGTTTCTCTGGTCCGACCCGTTCTACGGAACCGGGATGCTACACCATGTCTGCCCCTTTTCTTAGCCATGTCCCAGTTACTGAATTTCCTCCTTTGCCCTCCCAACACTTGGCAGCCCCTAAGGCCTCTGAACCTGGTTCATCCTCACCCTCTCCCTTAGATGTCAAGAGGAGTTGGAAGCAAGTTATAGCTAACGAGGGAGATGTTGCCCTCCACTACTCCCCCTCCCCTAAAGAAGACCAAGGCAGACTGCTGGTTATTTCGGATTTAGAAGTTCTTCAAGAAGGTGCCAGATCATGAGAATCCTCTCTTATGGGCTTCTTCTTGGAGAGAAGACCCCCATTCTCAATGTTGCAGAAATGGGCAAATCATAATTGGAAGAATAAAGGTCTACTTGAAGTACTATTAGTAGATAAAAACTTAGCCCTATTTACCTTCTCTTCCAAAGCTCAGGCTGTTAAAGTCCTTGAAGAAGGCCCTTGGCATGTGATGAACCTCCCTATGTTTCTTCAAAGCTGCCAGTCGGGATTCCAACCTGAAATAGGAAAGGTAAAGGTTGTGCCTCTGTTTCAGAATTGTGTCAGGGAAGGAGTAACAACTTGGGTAAATGGCACCTTACAATTCCAATGTATCCAGAAATTGAAACATATTCGTGAAGCTTTAAAGCACTTAAAGAGTCAGACGGGGAAAATTACTCTTCAGGCTATCTCTGACACTAAGGATACTTTATCCCTACTTCAGAATAAACTCTCCCTCAATCTTGGAGATTCCCTTCTCTTATCCCAAGAGAAAACAACTTTGTCTGCTTACCTACAAGCCCTACATAACCACTCTATTCTTATGGAGCAGAGGGCCAGGGTGAAGTGGCTTAAAGAAGGTGACAAGAATACTAAATTCTTCTTCAGCTCTATTATTGCCAAGGGAAACTACAATTCTATAAAGGAAATTAAACTCCTTAATGGGAGGAGAGTTAGTAAGCATGAGGACATGAAAAAGAAAGCTGAGAAATTCTTCAAAGATTTTTATGCAGCTTATAATGTCTCTATCAATGCCCAGTATCTGGAATCTATTTATTCAGAATCAGCTCTCAAATGAACAGAAGGACTTATTAACTAGAACAGTGGAAGATGAGGAGATAGAAGGGGTAGTCCACCAAATGAATCCTAAAAAAGCTCCATGACCCGATAGGTTCAATGGCTTCTTTTATCAGAAAGCATGGACTGAGGTTGGCCCTATAGTGAAAGTAGCTATTAAAGAGTTCTTTTCTTCAGGATCCTCTTTAAGGAGATCAACAAAACTTACATTTGCTTAGTCCCTAAGCAAATAAATCTAACAGGATTTGAGGATTATAGACCGATTGCATGTGCTAATTTCCTGTATAAAGTGATAGCAAAGATTATCGCTAATAGACTGAAATCTGTTTTGGGATCCTTGATTAGTGATAACCAAAGTGCTTTCCTATAGGGCAAACAAATAGGTGACAATATTTCTATAGTACAAGAATTGTTGAGAAGCTACTCGAGAAGGAACTCTCCTAAGAATTGTGCTTTCAAGATTGATCTCAAGAAGGCTCTTAACAGGGTATAATGGAATTTTATCTTAAAGCTACTAGAGGTAATGGGGTTTCCAAGGGTGTTCATAAAATGGGTAGAAGCTTGCATAATCTCCCCTTCCTATGCTGTACTAGTTAATGGATCTCTTAAAAATATATTTTAGGGGCATAGAGGACTCCGACAGGGAGATCCTATGTCACCTTATTTGTTCATATTATGCATGGAAGCTCTAACTTCTTTACTAAAGAGCAATATGGCTAGGGGATCAGGTTTCAAATACCATAGCCGTTGAAAGAAAGTCTCATTGGTAAATTTATGTTTTGCAGATGATCTTTTCCTATTCTCTAAGGTTGATGAGGCTTCTATCAAAATCCTTGTTCATTCCTTGAATCTATTTAGCTATATGTCTGGGCTCATTGTCAACTACACCAAAAGCCAATTTGTTCTTTCTAAAAGTGCAGATTATTTGGAAGCTCTTGTTTTTGCTGAATCAGGAATGGTAAGGAAGCATACTACTCTTTGTTATCTAGGTTTGCCTATTACATCTAGACGGATCCAATTTCGGGAGTGCTATCCCCTCATTGAAAAAATACAAAAGAGGTTGTCCTCTTGGACCAATCATGCCCTATCATTTGGAGGAAGACTACAGTTGATAAATTTTGTACTCAATTCAATGCATATCTTTTGGTCTTCCAATATAGTGCTAGCTAGGGGAGTTATCAAAGCAATAGAAAAGATTATAAGGAAATTTCTTTAGGGTAGGGATGGATCGAATAAGGGCTTTGTCAAGGTCAAATGGGTAGAAGTATGTAAACCTAAAAGGGAGGGAGGACTTGGAATTATCCCTATAAAGCTGACAAATAAAGCCCTTTGGATGAAGAAATTTTGGTCAATTCTACAAGGAGAGGAAACCTTATGGGTTAAATGGTTACAAGCCTATGTCCTTAAGGGATAGAGTATATAGTTTGTTAATCCTAAGTCCTCCCATTCCTGGTTCCTATCTCAATTACTGAAGCTAAAGGAAGATCTGAGAACTGAAATTTCTTGCAAGGTAAGGGATGGAATGAAGGCCAGTTTCTGGTTTGATAATTGGTCAGGCAATGGCAGATTAATCTCTAATTAGTTAGCTGTTCAGCTCCTAAGGCATCTGCCTATAACTGCAAAAGTAAAGGATATTATCAAGGAGACAGACTGGGAGGATTTTCCAATGGTAATTCAACATCTAAAACCTTCATACTCTCCTAACCCATTAATTCCTGACCAATACATATGGAAAAACCACCCACAAGGTATTTTCACTACTAAGAGCTGCAAGGAGTGGCTACTATAAAGTGACACAGAGGTGGAATGGTATGCGGTGGTATGGCACAAAGAGCTAAGGCCAAGCCATTTGTTTCTCCTATGGCTTGCTGTTTTAAACAAACTAAGTACAATGGATAGACTCTCCTTCCTAGAGTATAATATGGTATGTGTTTTGTGTAATTCAGGAGATGAAAACCAGGATCACCTCTATTTCGAGTGTCCCTTTTTGAATGACATTTGGTCCTGGATCGGACGCAAATATTTGTGGACCCTAAACTTATCTCTTTTCACAGAGATCATGCAAAGGTTCAACATGTTAAACCTAAATTCTCTTCCTAATTATCTTATCAGTCTAATTTCCTTTGTGACATGCATAAAAGAAATAGGGACATAAAGGAATAAGCAAAGATTCAAAACATCTAACAGATCTACAATTTTAAGTCAAAGAGTTTATTTTTGATAAAGTCCGAGAGCAAATTATTTTCTCTAGCTCTATCAAGGTATGCCCTTCCCAACTAGCAAATGAATGGAGATTATAGAGACATATGATGAGCAAATAGACATATGGAGCACACACATTAAATGGCCACACAGTTCGTTAACTAACCCTACCCTGTGCAGAGGAAAAGGTTTAGGAGCAAGGAACAGTCTTGCTAACTGGATGGAAAGGACGGTTCTAAGGGCTTCCACCCTGTAGAGACTGATGTTGCACTCCTTAACCTGATGGACGCAGATTATTAAAAATGGGGAAACCCTTCCTATAAAAGAGGGCTTTCTCCAGATTCATATTACCTGGGTTGTAGACCGGCCTCTTCGCCCTTCTCTACTAACTATTTGCATCTCCTGTTGAGAAGGAAACTAGTTCCTGTTGAGAACGAAACAAGATGTTATGCGTAGTCGAGAAAGGACTCCTTAATCCAACAGTCGGTTCTGTTACCTGTGCTGGTAAGAAGTTGCACTAGAGGTGATCTCCGGGACGACAAGTTGGGAGCTACTTGCCTCCTTGCCAAAGTCACCTTCTCGCTTTACCTAATTAGGCAAATTTGAATAGAGATTGCGAAAGGGCTTGTTTGGTTTTCCCTAATTATTAAACCTTTACGTTTTATGTGTAGAAGTATGCCACCGTTTTGTTCTGGTTTTTATGCCATCGTTTTGTCCCACATTGACGCACATGGTCTTTAGTACATGAGGCCACCCATTGTACATTTCTTCCAATTTTCAATCAATTCCTTTTTAACTTTAAAAAAAAAACTCTTCATGCATCAACTTTAAAGGAAATTTTGAAAATGAATTTGTCTTCATATGAAATGAGGACATCCATTAATCCAAACATTTTCCATGTTTTGAAGGCCCGAGCATGAACTAGAGGAAATGCTAGTCTTTTGTTCGTAAAAAATCTAACCAAAGAAGATTTTAAATATGCCATTCCATCTTGAAGGGCCTGTATTGAGGGAGCAACAATCTTCTACTCGTCTTTGCTTTCGGGTGGGAATAATTGGAGTATAATGGATCTTTGAGAGTCGTTCAATAATTAACACCAGGCTTTCTTCGATGATTCAATATTTTGGGCTATAGCCATTACCTGACCAACAAGCGGTGAGATATATATTTTGGGTGTTAGGAGGTCAGGTGTTTGTGGTAGGACATGGAGATCTTTGTGGATCTAATAGAGAAGGTTGAGGAAATTAGTTAGGATGTGAGGGAAGTGGAGGAAAGGAATCCATTGTTTTGGTTGGAGATAGGGTAGGATTTTACATCATTTTGCCTATAACGAAAATAGTTTTCTAAGTCATATTTTCCATAATCATTGAAATGTTCAAGTTGAATGAAATTTGCATATTATTTACACACAAATATACCCAATTTTTTGTGATCTTTTGAGCCTAAGAGCAAATTTTTCAAAGCTCTTGTTATTCTTTCATATGTGTTATCATTGTGTAGTAAAATCATTCTAGAACTTGCTTTCATTATACATGTTGAGACCATATTTATTGGATTAGAATCATCAATATGATGAAGCATTTAGAATCAAAAAATTATTTTAGCCTATTTTTTTGAAAAATACCATACCCAAAAATTTACCTTTAGGAATAACTCAATTGAGCCTCAGCCATTTTCTTGATTTTACCCATATATTAACCTTATTCCTATTTTTCTTTGAAAACTTGTTTATCATTTTGAATCTTAAAGGTTATTTACATTATTTATTTGTTAAGACTTGAAATTCTTGAAAGGTCCAATAGTTGTTGAATTGTGGTATTGAATGGAATACTAAAAAAAGAAAAGAAAAGAAAAAAAGAAAAAAAGAGGGAGATAAAAATGAACAAATATATAGTACCATTAGTTTTGCAATGAATATGTATACTTGAAAACAAGTCTTGAAATATATTGTGTAGTAAATTTCCTTCAATTTAACCTTTTTTTATTGTCCTATTCATAATGTACCTAAGTCCCATTACAATATGTACAAAGGCCTTTTTATTTTTGTTTCTAGTTTGTATATAAATGGAGGAGATGTGATTTTACTACAAGCCAATGTTAAAAATTCTGCTATGCATCGATTAAGAATCTTGCTACTTTTCACCCTAAACACTTGAGCACATTGTGTGAAATCTTGGTGAGGGTCTAAAGAGATATGCTTTTGGTTTCAATGCGATTATTGATGTGATTACTATTAATATTACTTAGGAAATTAATTTTATGACAATTTGATTTTGATTTCATGTTAATTTGATCCAAAAGCATAGGATGATGTATAATATGAATGGATAGGTTGAGATTGATGATGGATTCATGTTGCAAAATTTATATTTTTTATTATGGTTTGCTTGAGGACAAGCAAAAGCTTAAGTGTGAGGATGTTTGATGGATGGATATTTGACTAAATTTTTATACCCATATTTGATGTATTTTGTTTTATATTCATACTTTTATCTTATATTTGGTACTTAATTTGCTCCAAGTACTTTCATAAGTGATAATTTTATTTATGGACTTAAAGAAGAAGAATTCAGATGAAAACATGGCATAAAGCTTTTTTTTACTGAATTGGTAGCCTGAACACTGGAGCTTTATATGGACTTATATGAGGCTTATGAAATCCAAATAAGGTGATTCAAAAGCTCAAATTCAATCCAAAATCATGGGCATAATTCCTATGTACAACTCGAGGCCCCAAAGTTTTGTTTTAGGAGGTTGAAAAGGCTGAGAATGAGATATAAAATTTTTCTATGCCCGGTTTGACCTTCCCTTAGTTTTTGGCCTATAACTTTAGCTACAAGTCTTTGTTTTAAGAAAAAGAGAATCCTTTGGAAAGATGAGAAGTGGAGATACAATTTATTTGAAGAAGTTGAGAATAAATATGAAGATATTGAGGTCAATAACTTGAAGGAATGCAGGCTATGCATCTGCCCATGCATTTTTACACGGTTGTGCACTTTCATGATTTTCAGACAATTTTGGTTATGCATGATCTAATGCATAGCTATGAAATGGACTGTATATCTCCCTAGACCCTTGAAATTCATGAAAAAAAGAAATTTTCAGGAGGAGAAGAAAAGAGGAGACTTTGGGAGGCGATTTCCAAGCATGGAGTCATTCTCTAAGTTCAATTTTGGTCTAGAGAAGTGAAAAATACCAAGAAATCATCAAGAAATCTATCAGAATTCAAGATCAAGCCTCTACATCGTAAGAACATTCGATAGAAGATAATAAGGGAGATTTAAAATTATGATTCTATTGTTTTCGATTCGTTTTTTTTCATTGTATGCTTGATTTCACATTCAATCATATGTAATTAAATGTCTAGTTAGTATTTAAGTTAGATGAACATTATGTTAATAGTTTGATATGATTTGATTCTTTTATTAATGCAATCGGTTTACTAATATATTGTGATCTGATTATGCATTTTATTTATGTTCTAATAACCCAAGAATATTAGATCATAATCTGATTTCATACGTAGAGATTGAGAAATCCTAGTATTAGGAGTTGATTGTACCCTTAGAGATATAATGACATAAATCTTCCGTATTAGGGTCAAACCTAATAGAGGGACTCATAAATTGGTAACACAATCTCATAAAATTTAACCTGAGTAATTCTGTTAGAGACTTTAGGATTAGTTGTTAGTAGATTCAAGGTTAGCTATTAACATACCATAGAAGTCTCCATGGTCTAATACATCAAAAAACAATTGCATGATAAAAGATCAATATGTTAAGAGTTTAAGGGGATTCGAACCTAGATATTAATTTCTGATAATGATAGTTTTCTAAGTAAATTCCACTCTCTTTACATTCATTATCGTTTCCTATTTCTTTAATTGTTTAGTTTTATTTTCTTTTTATTAAAAGTTTAAAATCAATCCTTATGATAGATAATAGGGGAAGGGTAAGCATTAGTATTCATATTCTTCGTGGGATTAACTTGTACTTGCCAGTACTAGCTATAGCTATGCCATACACTTGTGGTTATTACAATATTGACTATCACGAAATAGGTTGATCAGATATATATGTAGAATCTCAACCGACATTCATGGCATATTGTGACATTTGTAGGGGTGATCACCTTAATTATGAATGTTCGACACTAGACTATATATGGGAGTACCCAATTTGCATGTAAAAGCATGTTCAAAACACCCATAGAAGAATATTTATAATCTACAGTGGAGCAATTATTACAACTTTCTTCATCTGTACTTTTATAAAAATAAAAGCAAGAAGAGTATCAACATCTTAAAGATGCTATTATGAAATTCATTACAATAACCAAGGCTTCTCTCCAAACAACCCACGAGTCACGTGATTTATTTGGATGCACCAATCTAAGTTTGAAGAAACATATAGATACAATAAATTTACAAAATAGAGAGGAGCTAGAGGTTAAAGAAAAGGAGGAAGCTTTTGTTCAAGAAGAGAAGGCAGGAGAGATGACAGAGAAGATAGAGGAAGAAGACATGAAGGAAGATGATGTTTCAGAAAAGAAGGAAGAAGCAAAGGAAGATCATATTGAGGAAGATGAAAAGGAGCTAAATAAGGAGGATATTAATGAATTATTAGTAGTTATCTCCTACTTTCCACAAAGAAAAATGTCATAGTCAATTGAAGATCTAGGGAGTTTTATTATTCTTTATTATATTGATAGTTTGTCACTAAAAAGGATATTTATGGATTCACTTAATTTTATTAGTTTATGTCCTTATTATCTTACGACATTTAACCTATTTGTAGAATATTGAACCTTTATGTGGGAAAATGGTTGGAAGCAAGCCGTTGATTATATCTGGTTTGAAGATAGACTTGCTAAGAAAGTACTTGTTAAGAAGTCTAGATACAAGACTTATAAAGAAGCATTGGTTGGGAGGCATTAACAATTAGGTTTTTAAAAAATATTTTGATTAAGTAGTTTATATGATTTTCATTGGTAATTTAGTTATTTTTAGTTTTAGTTTGATGGTCATAATTTTTTACTTGAGATTTCTTGGAGTTCCACAGGTTATGAAGGCAACATCAACCCTTTATTTAGAGTATAAAAGATTTCTCCAGTATTGGATGGAAGTTATCGACATTGGACAAGGGTAAAAATCTTTTACTATCAGATGAGTACTAGTTATCATTACTCCCTCCTTTATTTCCATATTTTTCATTGTTCTTGCATGTTTTGCAGGACTATGTACAACTTAAGTGTGAGGGAGAGATTTAGCTATGAAGCTTTTAAATTTCGTTATAGGTAGCTTAATAATGAAAAATTAAGAAATTTTTTTAAATAAGATGTTGACCAAGATGATTCATTATAAGTTTGGTTATGATTATGATTAAATTTATTTAGGCAAATAGATATGAGTTTTGATGAATAAGTTGATTTCAATTTAGTTCACTAATTTTAAGAATGGATACTTGATTTGCATTATGATGTTTTATATATAATTTGTACATGCATTAAGTATGAATTCTTTTTTAGTATTCTCATTACTCCACACATATATAAAAAAAGAAAATAATAAGAAAAAATATAGTAGTATTTGAATAAATGAGTATAAATAATTTTATTCTACTAGCTCTGTACCAGTAAAAAGGTTCAAATTAAATAGTAGTATTAATAGCCATTTGAGATAGTGACCTAGTTAAATAATCAAGGGTATTCATGACAAGATGTTTTCTCTCACGTCAAAAGTTTAGGTGAATTTTCAAACAAGCTTCTAAATGCTCTTAGTTTGTTTAAATGTATTGCTTTGTTTATAATAAAGGGTATGAAAATGTTTAAAAGGTTTTAGCATTTTTTTCTTATGTATGTTTACTTTATTTATTAAGGAATAGGGTGAATTGAGTTGAAATTTTAAGAATTATGGATTGAATTTGATTGATCTATAATTTGATGAGAGAAATTAAATACTTAACAATTGAATGAACTTCGTAATTAAATGAATAATGAAAATCTTAATGGACATTTTTAATTTGTTTAATACTTGCTTAGAATTATTTCTTATTAAGCTAAGAATAATGAAATTTATTTATCTGAGGACAAATACATGGTTAAGTGTGGGAAAGTTTGATAAATGTTAAATAAACTATATTTCAAATTCTATATTTAGTGTTTTTTTTAAGTTTCTTATTATTTTTTATACTTAATTCGTTCATATTATGTTTTTGGGTCCTAATTTCCTTTATGGGTCAAAAGGAGTGGAAATTGAATGGAATCTAGTTAAAAAAGTGAAAAATTAAAAATTTCCTTAAGGGATGTTTGGAGGTGGACATGATCGTGTCCATACCTATGTAACTCTATAGGACTCCATTTTTATGTAATTTTTGAAGAATTGACATAAGATTGAGGGATACGATTATGCACACAATTGCATAGTTGATCATGTCAACTTTAAAAACCCTAATTTCAAGCTATAAAAGGGCAAAACTATTAGGAAAAAAGGGAAGGTCCATATAGGTCCAAAGGCTTCATATAAGGATTAAAGGAGAATGAAGAACAAGCAAAGAAACATATTTTAGAGTAACTTTTCATCAATCTAAAATGGATTTTATGGAAATTAAAAGGTATCTCATCATGATTAATTTAGTTTTGTATATTTCCTTTAGTCTTCATGTTATGATTATAAACTAAACTTTTGTTGGTACTTAGATTAGATGAACCTTGGGGTAGACCTTGTAGTGATTTTATTTTAACTTAATTCATTTTTAGTTTTATTGTGATTCAATTATGTGTTCTTAATTACTCTTGAATTAATATGTTTGAGATATTATTTTAATGTATGATTTCATGCAACCGAAATTGAGAAATCATTTTATATAAATAGATCTATTATAATTAAAATGGGCTACATGCAAATCTAGAGATAGATTGCATAAATTTTTTGGATTAAAGTCAAACCTAATAGTAAAATTCAGGAATCGATTAATGCAATCATAGGATTTTAATAGCGTGATGAAACACTATTTAATGTGTTTTGGATTGCACAAAATGTTAAAAACATGTTGTGATGAAAATGAGACAGATTAGCGTTTCATATGTTTTTGACCAATGGGGCACATAATTGAACATAAATTTTCACGATAACCCTAGATGAACGTAGAAAGCAGAACACATATTGTCACAACAGCAACATGGAAACACTACCTTAGTTACAAAAGAAAATAAAATGAAAAAGTGAGCTAAGTAAATTATTAAAGCTATTCTAATATAATAAAGGACTTGCAATAGTTATCTAACTTTCCCTTTAAAATGTTCCATATCCTCTGTCACCAATAACTCTTAGGGCGGTTGATTTGCATGAAAGAATGATAATAAAAATAGAAATGGAGATTATCATTATAATTATAATGGTTAGTTAAGAGGAAGGAATGATTATTATTACTGTTAATAATAGTTGGTTTATAAAAAATATTGAGAAATAAAATTTTATTATATTTTAATTAATTATATTGTAATTAGAATTAAAGAGACTTTGAATTAGTTGATTCCAAACATATATATAGATCAAACTTAGAACAGAATGTTAAAAACTATTTTAGAAAATTTATTGGACCTAAATAAAGACTAAGCACTAGTTAACATGACGTATACTAATATTAGAAATTATTTGGATGCATAAGCCTAATTGTTAACATGATGTATACTAATAGTAGAAACTATTTGGATGCATAAGCCTATGTAATTAGAGTATTCTATTATTGTCATATTTAAAGTACTTAGTTTCCAAAGTAAATAAGAACTATAAAAGTTCCAAATTAAATAGAATTAGTAGTTAGTTTTTTCAATTTAATTATATGCCTTGTTATTATGGTCATCCTATATAAAGGGGACATTAGTAATCATCAAACATAAATTTGAGTTATAGAATATCTTGAGAGTCTTCTCCTATTCTTCACTGAATTCTAGAACATATCAAAGGATTCCTTTTTTGTAGAGTTAAAAATATTTATTAACTTTGTTCTTGATTCTTCAATTACCATAAAAATCTAATTGATCCTTTTTTATAAAAATTCAATAAGTTATTTTAAGTTTTATTCCTACATATGTTCGTATTACTAAAAAAGAATGATGAAGATGATGACGGAACTTATAAAATGAAATGGCGTAACTTTTAAAGTATCAAATGTTAAAGTGATGATAAAGAAACTACTCCAAAAGAAAGCAACGATAAGTCATATCCCTCGTTACTTGAAAATTCTAGTTCGTTAAAAAGAAGAATAACTATATAAAGAGAGACTCCATAAGCAAAGGTAAGAGTAAATCCAAAAGAAAATATAACAATAGGTGTTATAAATGTAAGAAACTTAGACATGTGACGTTCCAATGTCCTTACCTCAGGAGAAGTGAAATAAAGGAATTCAAGAAAAAAAAGAAGAAACTAATAATTTTAAATGTGAGAAGTACGAGAAAGAGTTCACAAACATATGTTCTGTGGCACATAAGATGGTTTTAATCTATAGAAGATAATGACTATGAAACTTTGAGCAAAAAGAAGAAGAAACCATTTATCTAAGTGCAAATGAATCTAAACGATATTAAATGTATGCTCTAAAGAAAAAGAGAAATTTAAAGTGATTATAAATGCATAAATAAGTTTTCGTGTGAACATGTTCATAATGTTAAGAAGATAAAAAATAAAAGTTGCGAAATGATAATGTTATCTTTAAGTAGGATCTAGAAGAAAGAATTTACATCTTCTTTTTAAAGATTTAATAAAGTTAAAGAGAATTTGGATATGTTATTTGGAGATAAAAAGATTCCAAATGATAAACATGTGATATGTTACTCCTACACTAGTGCATTTTCATCCAAAACTGTTTGTGTTCAAAGAACATGTATATATAAGCATGATTCATTAGTTAATTTAGATGAAGCATCCTATATTAACATGCTTAAATTTATCCATCCATTTGTTGAATCCAACAACTACAACAACTACAACAACTCAATAAAAGGTCTGCTGCTAAAAGGAGGAGTCTAGAAGGTTCAGTAGTACATAGTCTTATCCTTAACTAGTAGAGAGATTATTTTCAATAGACTAATATAAAAAAAAAGAGAGGAAAAAAATATAAAAATAGAAAAAAAAAAAAAATACATAAAACGCAAATATTTATAAACACAAAATCAATAAATAAAAATAAATTAATAAGTATAATGCAAGTATGTATAAACACAAATCTAAACCAATGAACACCTAGATGAGTGCATATTATCGTATTGATCAAAGTATAAAAGCATCAGAAATTGCATTACCCTCATATGTGTACTCTTCAAAAAGGCACTATTATAGCACACATAGACCAAATGCATATAAATAAAAAGGTATGGTTACCAAAAGTTTAGAAATAATCATCAAGGACCTAAGTACCAAAAGTTTAGAAATAATCATCAAGGACCTAAGTATATGTAGATACTTAAAGCCAAATGAATTGTTCTTGTAGTTTTCAAGGGGAAAAAAAAGAACAAATGTTACAAAGATAATGATCATAGAAGACATATGATATAAGACAAACAATTTTATGTAAATTGAGGAGAAGGATGGAGGTTGTGTGATAATTGGAGACTGACATATTTAGCACCGAAAAATTAACAACTCCTCTTTGATTAAAATTGTTGTAGAAAAAGGTACAAATAAATCCTCCATGTTTCTAATTTCGATAAATAGACCCTTAACATTATGATGTAACTTACTATTAAAAACACAAATTATGCATTAACATATTGGAACTTAGTAATTCATCCCTTGAGATTTTTCCTCTATTATAAGCAAAAATTATTATTTTCATATTAATTATGAATTTATTACTAAGTTTAGGATAAATAAGAGTTGTTATGTTAATGAATAACAGTCACAATGTCAAGGATTTGATTTCCTTGAATTTTTATGTAAACCATAAAAGTGTATCTGTATGTAGGAACTATTAGTTAATTGTTTAAAACGGAACCTCTTAAGCATTTTTATGTAAGAAGGTTTGTTAAAGTTAGTTTTGATTTAAGAAAAAAAGTGCATTGTTTATAGAATTAAGGATAACTTTATAATTTTCGTTAAAAATAAATAAGGAAACATTTACATAATAATATTTCAAATATTTAGTTTCCATTGTTAAAGATACGTGGAATGCTAGCATGAAACTCATCACCAAGTTAGATTACGAAATTCAAAGACAAAACTTGTGGTGCGTGCCAAATGGATAAAAAAGTGAAGAGTTGATACAAAATCAAATGGTATCATCTTGTAGAGGCTTTAACTATGGCATATGGACATCTATCTAAGATAGAGAGCATAGGTAATCTTTGATAGACATCTATCAAAGATTAATGCTTTTGTTAAATATATTAAAATAGTTCAAAATGAACATTACATCTATTAACAGTGATTAAGGTTGAGAGTTTGAAAAAAAAATTATTTTATAAAGATAAACATATATTTCATACTAACTCTCAGAAAATGGAATAATATGAAAAAGATTTAACACTTCAATATATTACTAGTACCATGGTGAATGAGTATTTCTCATCTAAATACCATATATTACATTGTAAATAAAATATATGTCAGAGTATATCTGAATAAGTCTCCTTATAAAACATACGATAAATTACTTTAATTATAGTTTTTTTAATTTGAATATTGAAAATAACATGAGAAATTTTGAATTAAATCGGACGAATGCATTAGGATATTAAGTCGCTGATAAGACAAATAAGATATCCAATTAGAAGCTATAGGCTTCTTTTTTTTGTTGACATTCACGTCTTATTTGAAAATTTTAAACTTTACCAAATGAATGTTAAAACAAGTTTATGTGGCACAACTCCTTCATTTAAGCATCATTATGCACCTACACATTTATACAAGCAAACCAAAGCTATACAGACCAAAAGTACATAGACTAATGTATATGATATATCTATATGCTAGATTTCAAGCATCACATTGGGGGATATCACATGTTAGCTGTTAAGAGGGAGCTTCGATATTTATATGGAACTATCATTTTAGGATTTTGGTACCTTAAATGCGATAACTTAAATTTGGCGAGTTATTCCAACACTGACTTAACCAACAATTTATTTAATAAGCGAAACACTTATGACCCTTGGCAATTTCTAGGAAATGAGGTTTGATGCTATGTAATAATATTTTTGGTTGAGGGCAAATTCTCAAAGAACCTTGATTTAGAGCTTTCACGCTTAAGGGACATGGCTTTAAAAGAAAAGGCACTTCCATATTGAAGGTAAATAAGATCTCAAAAATCAACCAGCCGTACATACATTAGCAGACTGCTGCCTCCAACCTTTGCAAAATAGAGTCAGTAAATCTCATAATCAACTCCCAGTCAATTGAGGAAAGTAACGGCTAAGAGAATACTGATAAAAGAATCCATCAAGCCAGTGCTTGCTTACTTGTCAAAAGCTACAATATGAATGATGCACACAAAAAATCTTCATAAACTGTACATTTTGAATGAGTGCTGAAATTTGAGAAAAAAACAATGCCGGCCAACTCTGAAACAATTCTTGTCAATGCCCGTCCTCCTCAATTCCTCTTAAATGCTCACTATCATCATGCAACATGTCTAACGTTAGATGCTTGCCCCAATTATTACTTTCAGGACCTCCATATACGGAAGTATAACAATTTACAAATCACTTCCAATCCCAAATAAAATGGGTCAAACTCCAACTTGTCAGTTGCCTCAAGAGATGCCACATAGAGATAATCTTTCATGATTGTAAGTGATGGTCGAGAGTATAGGCACGAATATCTGAAGGGCTTGAACCAGGCCTACAACGTATTCATCACATGACCATAAGCTTCACTACATAGTAAAATAAACAGGGTAAAGAAAAGGTAAATGGTACAAATCAAGTCAGCCTCATTCTACTACCTAATTTCACACTTGACACATGACGAATTCACCCAGTAAAAAAAATGTCATAGAAGTATGCCTCTCATTTGCAAAGCAACTAAGGTGGCAAGCTAATCAAAGTGGAAGCATTAGCATGGTGACGCCCATTGTGTCCCAAGTATCAAAACTCTGCCTCCATCATTATACCTGCCTATAACATATAGCAATTGTTCTCTAGCTACTTCCTGTCAATTTTATTTTCATCCATATTCAATACAACAATACAGTACAGGTGTACTTCCTGTCAATTTTATTTTCATCTATATTCAATCAACAGTGCAATGTAGGTACAGACTACGAAATGTCTGAAGCAAGTCGTGAACTAGAAAACTTCAGTATACAGTTTCATCCCTGAAGTATATCAGAGAATTTGTTTTCATCATTCTTCCCTCTTTAAGATCGCAAGACTTCTGTCATAGAGAAAGGCAGAGTCAAATTACTTGGATTACCTTTTCTTAATGATACCATAGTGGAATTTCACATTTCCAGCTTTAACATCTTCAGCATACTGCAACCACAGGAAAAGATGTTTGTGAGTGGAAATAGACGCCCATAGAAATGAAAACAGTTACTTAGAATAGGTTTACCAGTTTCAAGGTAACCAAAATTGAAGAAAATGCCAAAGAATCAAAAGGTATATCGTCCAGTGAGAAAAGCTGACACTCCAGTGATTCTGGGCCTGGTGAAAAATGGGGCTTTTTCAACTTCGCCAAGAAGATCACGTATGTCTGCATCAAAGAAGGTATGGGAATCTTAATCAAATTAATGGCATCTCAACACCACCCAGCCTTGCAGCTCCACGATAGAGGAGGCTTCTCCTTCACTATGGTTCAAGTCTTGGTGGAGCCTCTTTAGGGCAAGGGTCAAGATATAGTTCACTGGCCCATAATGGGTGATTCCATCCAACAAAACCAAAATTAAAAAATATAAAAAGCAAGCTCAATAAAAGAGAGAGAAATGATAAATCTACTTGGCCAATAAGAGGAATGTCGAGTTGAGCAAAAGGTGACACTACTTCCACTTCTGCATGCGCTTCCTCCCAAGTTTCCCTCATTGCCCCTTCTGCAGCTGATTCGCCAATTTCCAGGTAACCAGCAGGAAGAGTCCTGTGTTGCACCATAACATTTACCGAAGTTATATACTGAGCACCAGAGCATAAAAACAAGTAAAATAATGGAGCAGACAAAAGGGAAAGTACCCACATAGAGCACATGGAGGATATCATTTTCTTCCTTTTCATAGAAGTTAAAAGAAAAGTTTTGAAGAAATTGCCGAAAGGCAAAATGAAACACCATTATGTAAAAGGAAATCAAAGCAGTGACTACACGTACCAAAGGCCGTATGATGGTTGTATGTTCCTCTTGCAGAGCAGGACTTTATTATCATGCTCAATGAGGCACCCAACAACCTAAGCAAACATATAAATTAGTTTTCCTGCTCATTACAGAACAAAATAAAGGAAAAAAAAAAAAAGGCGAAGGGCAACACTGCATCATTTCAGAGAAATATGAAAAAAAGAAGAATGTAACAAATCAAAAGAAAGGACTGAAGTGGAGCAGGTAAAAATGTTAGGGTGCAAGAGGAGGAGACAGGCTATTCCTGCTTCTGCCTCCTTGAAGATGAGAAAAAATGAAACATCTACCCCTGTATGTGGTGTTGGCCAATACAGAACTTTTTAGCCAATTCATCTCCAAAAGGCATTCTTTGACATGGTGTGAACAGAAGGTGCCTTGAAGTTCTATGAAACTTCAGTTTCACCAACATCAGATACATGTTCCCTATGAATCCATCTTTAAGGTTTTGACAAATAAATAAACTCTTAATGTTTGACATTTACATGTTAATCTTTCACAGTAACATCTGTTCACATAATACTATTTATTTATATGGAAGTTAGTAATCATGTCAACATTACTGTGATAACAATTAAGATTTATTTATAATGCAAGAAAAATTTTAAAGGGTTCATTATATTTCTAATTAAATAAAAATGATTCTGTGAATGAATATTAATGCTAAGAGTTAATTTATAAATATTGATATGATAAAGATTTATTTATATTTTCATAAAAAATAGAAGAAAATTCATATATTTTTACCTTTCCTCAAAACATTAAGAGAATCAGAAGAACTGGATTACATTCCATTACCCTACGGTAATCAGCCTAAGAACTTAAGCTCTGTATGTCTTTTAACCTTCTATACTATATAATCATTTCTTCACTTCCTTTTCTCCGAAAAAGAATTTTCTCCAAGGCATTCACCTCTATGTCTAATGTCCAAAGTCTTCTTAGACTGCAGCATGGTTTCATATACCTCAAGAGTTAATAAAAAGAGCTTAAGATCAATGTTCTGGACTTCTTGTAAAGAAATAATTAGATCCAGAAATTTCATTCATATAGAATACTAACCAACCCTTTTAACAATCAGGATAGTAGAATATAGGCTTCAGTATCTAGCAAAATGCAAATGCAGAGCATCCGCTCAGCTTTTAGGCCAATGCAGGCTCTTGAAGAAAGAGGCAAAAAGCATCACCACAAAATTTAGGTATAGCATACCATTTTTGGGTTTTGGTAAGCAATTCTCCCACAAATTGTGCAAATAGCTCTAATCTTTTCCTCTCCATCAGGAATCTCATGCTTTGTTGGGCCACCACACAACTGACAAAATTTGATATTTCGAACATTTCCCTGCCCACAATGGATAATTTATAGTTCAAGAAACTACAAGCGTTAAAATCATATCAGTTCACAAGAAAGAAAATTCTAGTACAATTAATTGAATGTAAACAAGAAGGGAAGTTAGGGGGGGAAAAAAAAGACTTTGTGCATTTAGCCCCATTCGATCAATTTTATCAACTCAATTATGAGTACCAACGCTACAAAGAACCTCTAACCATTATTCAACTTATATAATTCAAGATTCAATCTGTGCAGTTACCAATGAAGATAGGATCATTTTCCAGCAAAAATTTAAAAAAAAAAACAGAAAACGAAATTGATCATTACATAAGTAATGCATTTTCTTCACAATCACCAGCAAATTTCAATAACAAGAAAGAACC
Organism: Erythroxylum domingense; assembly: GCA_025594535.1. NCBI lineage: Eukaryota > Viridiplantae > Streptophyta > Magnoliopsida > Malpighiales > Erythroxylaceae > Erythroxylum > Erythroxylum domingense. Next base: position 33,659,375 of record JANQBM010000005.1, on the reverse strand, counting down.
CTGAACATAATCCATGAACAAGAAGAACCAGAGTGCACTACAGGAAACTCACAGCTGACTGAACTGTTACGGATGACGATGATGAAGACGGAGAAGTGCCATCCATCTTAGACTCAGACCGAGTAGACTGAAAACGAGTCACCCGTAAAGAGCAGGCTTTTGAAGTTGAAGAGCGAGGCAGTAGTTGAGGAGGCTTTGTGGGCGTGGTTTTAGGAGTAGAACAAGACAATGGGTTGATGGAAAATGACATCGAACCATTACAGCCATGGGGTTTCCATCGATATGCCACGAACCCGGATGATGAACCCAGAAGTTGTATCGCTTTGAGCATTGAAATATTGCAAATTTTTCGAGTTTATCCAAAAGATATATTGAAACACAGCGAGATACCGTGAACCGAAAGTGACAGATTTCATCAAATATACTTTTTCTTGTTTTAGTAGTCCATCTGTCCATGTCCAACATTTCATAGCTCTTGCAAGCGTTACTCAAATCATTTCCTTCGATGTCAGACTTCATTGCCATTGGTTATTACCCACAAAATGGGGGAAAAAAAAAAAGCATATACTTGTGCTAGTACCTCTTTTCTCTCAAAAGCTAACAAAAGCAACTTGAACCAAATATAACAAAATTTTGAGATAACGGTGATTTAGAATTATATTGTGATTTAGAGTTATATTTTACTTAAAAACTATACTTTTACGATTCAGCGAAGAAACGGCGAGAAAGCTACAGTCGATGAAAGTAGCTTAAAGAATATAATAATAATAACATAAACTTTAGAAGTCAAACGTCAACATATATTTAGCCCTTATTTTCTCCTAAGATCGTGTATATTAAAACTATGTAATTATTTAGTTGATTTACTTCTTTAGTTGGTGTCATCTACAACATATAAATAGATTGATGTACTTAAGATTGAACATATACAAAAATACAACATACGTAGTATCATAACCTCATTTGCAACAAAAAGAGTCAAAATTCTGAAGTCTTCTTTGTCCTTTCTCACAACATTCTAATTTCATATTCTAGATTTCTAAATCTGCATTAAAAACAATTTTTGATATACCCAATTGTTCTTCTTCTTGAGCATATTACAACGGTGCAAAAATCATCTCCAAAAGCCTATCCACGAGCTATCATGCACCGAGAAAATCTGTTGGGTTCCGAAATCTTAGTTGCAGGTGTTTAAAGGAAGAAGATGATCTAAACGACATCATTTAGTAAAAAAAAGGTTAGAAATTTTGGGATACATGTCAGCTGTGACATCATTTGCCGTATTATTTGACATGTAATCCAAAATCTAGTAATCACCCACGTCAACTGCCATATCATCGACCACGACAATCGCATGTTCTCATTGCCATCTTAGTAAATATTTACACATCAGCTATCCATGTGTTGCTATCTGATTTGACTAGAGATGACAATGGGCTAGGCTTGACCCACTAGAGCTCGGCCCAAGGCTTGACCAGGCTAGAGCTACCCAACCCAAACTTAGGCTATATCGAGCTTGACCCGAATGTTATTTTAAAAAAGCAAGACAATGTTGTTTTTTGGCAAAACAACGTCATTTTACGTTACCTGTTAGGTCCCAATTGGGCAGATCGGGTCCGAGGTCCAGCCAGTTTACCATCCCTAGATTTATCCATGTGTCTTCTCTTCCTTAGTTCGGTTTAGACTCATTGGTTCGGTTCAATCTAAAATGAGTTGAACATTCCTTTTCCCAGTTCAATATATTTTTATTCAGGTTCTCTGCAAACCAAACCGGTTCCTAAGATTTTTTGATATTTTGAATCCAATTATATGGTTAGAATATTCAATTATATGGTTAGAATATTCAAATTCCATATCTATAAGGAGGTTTTCTTCTATTTTATTGTCTTCTTTTATCATCGACGCTTCTAGACTTCTCTAATACATTTCCAGTCTTATTAATATCATCTTTAATGGTTCTAACTATGATCTTTGGATTGAGGAAATATGTAGCTTTCTTAAAGTGAGACTCCTTTGGCATATTATTATTGGAGAAATACATAAACTCACTTCAAAGAAACATAAAGATATTGACGTATTTACCGAACAATTGGTGGCGTGGGATAAAATGAACCCTCAAATTTTAACATAATTTTGAAATATATATGACAATGCCATCAAACTTGACTTTTTACATTTTGACATAGCTTGAAGGTATGGAATTTTTTGAAGTTGTTATTATGTATCAGATGATGTCCATTAATTTCAGTTGTATAGGAGTTTCATCGCATGCAACAATAACATGGACAGACAATAAACAATTATGTGTTTGAATTGCAAGAACTTTGGGATCAACTAGCATATGGTGATCCTGCCTAACCTAGTTTTGATGTTGCTGAAATCTACCAATCTTCAAGATTATCAACATATATTGCATTTATTGATGACTCTCAAGAATGAATTTAAACTCATTCATAGCTCTCTTCTTTATTGTCATTAAGGAACTCATCTGAGAGGAAAGTCGCTTTAATATGCTCCATATGGAAAAAATCTATCCCATCTATTGATGTTATTCTTGTAACTTATGCCTCTTCTTAAACTTCTCACGACTCAGGAAAGAAGTTATATAAAAGATCTTGCACCTATTGCAAAAAGCTCAAACATTACATCTCTGAATGTAGAAAACGACTCAAACAAAACTCTAAACAAGGTAATTCTTCCAAGTCTCTTCAACCTACTTCTAATACTACTGCTACCAATGAGGGGCAACTGAAAGCATTTCTCCCAAATTCTCTTTAAACCTTTATACCCTTCTTCAATAACTTCAACCAGATTTTGTACAATCTCTTTCTTTAACCTATTTGTCACATCAGGTACCTCAAATTCCTGGTATCTAGATTCTACCTTTTGCAATCACACAACCTCCGATTCTTCCAATCTTGAATCTTTAACAATACCTTCTATTCCACATGTTGTTCACACTGCTAATAATTCTAGTATACATGTACAACATATAGGTATTGTTCACAAATCCTAATTACATTTACCCAAAACCTTTTTTGTTCTAAAACTCACATCAAATCCTATTTCTGTTAGATAATTATGTGAACTTGGTGTTAACTTATCCTTTTCGAGTCATTGTTGCATTGTGTAGGATCCATAAATAGGCAAGATCCTTAGGAAAGGGCAAAAGGTTGGATGACTATTTGAGCTTACTTGACAAAATCTTCTTTCAAGCTTATCGTTGGTACTATCACTTCTCATACATAGCACTCTCACATGGGTCATCTTTCTACCTCTAAATTAGGGTCTTTAATCTCTAGCGGTACTTTAGGTCATGTTAAGATTGAACATCTTTATTATGTCTCTTGTTAACTATTTAAAAGTCATACCTTACCCTTTTCTCTTAATGATTTTATCTCTTTAAAACCTTTTGATCTAATTCATTTTGATATTTGGTCATGTACCTCATGAAACTATAAGTAGCATGAAATATTATATGATCGTTGTCTATAATTTTTCTCACCATACATGGATTTATCTAATGCGACATAAATCTGAAATATTCTCTATTTAGTTATGTTTTATTAATATGATTCACACTAAACTCTCTTGCAAGATTAAATTATTTTGGACTGATAATACCACGGAATACAAAGATAAAAATTCATCAATTTCCTTAATCGAAAAGGGAACTTCATTTAAAGATTATATCTAAGTACATCTCAACAAAATAGTTGGGACAAATGCAAAAATAGACATATTCCTTATTAAAATCCTTTAGGGAGAAGCAGTCTTTACTGTTGTTTATACTATCAATTAACATTCCCTCTCCTATTATAGGTAATATCTATCTCTATGAGCACTTTCAATTGTTCTCCTGACTATTAGTCTTTTAAATTTTGATGTGCATACTTTGTTTTACTACAACCTCATAAGCACACCAAATTAGAACTTGGAGTGCATTTATGTTGTTTTCTAGGGTATGACATAAAGAATAAGTGATATAGATGTTGAGATCCATTATCTCAAAGACTTTGAATCTCTCGACATGTCAAGTTTTGGGAACATTAAATGTATTCAACAATATCAAAATTCTTAGTCAGCGAACCCTCACAAAATTGTTTTTTTGACTATATTATACCTTTGTTTCCTAATATTTTTTTTGTAGGTTCGTCTTACAGCTCCAATAGCTTAATACAATCGATGCCTAATTCTATTGTATCTTCTCCGACTGCATATCTTCCACTTTCACCAAATAGCTCTTCCATTCATCCACTATAATCTACTAATCCTCTAGAGTAAGCCAACCATTTATTCTTCTTAAAGACCTATGTTTATTCTATTATTGTCTCTACATGAACCTCGCATCTATTGCAAGGCTAGCTCTAACCCTTTCTAGCAGCAAGCAATAGTGGAAGAATTACAAGCTCTCTCTAACACCAACACTTAGGACTTAGTTGACTTACCTCTATATAAGTCTATTATTGCCTATAAATAGGTCTATAAAATTAAGACTTGAGCTGATGGGTCAATCAAAAGAAATAAAGTATAGTTTGGTTGCAAAAGGATTTACTCAAGAATGTAGAATTGTCAATGAGGAGATCTTTACTCTAGTCACTCGCCTGACTTTAGTCCACTATCTTATTATAGTAACAGCTAGCAACCATTGAAAATTGTTTCAGATGGATGTCAAAAATGGCTTTTTTAATGGCGATCTTTATGAAAAAGTATATATGCAACCTCCACCTGGTTATGCTCATCCACTTAACAAAGTTTATGGTCTTTGTAAACTCTTGTATGGTCTTAAGCAAGATCTTTGAGTATGGTTTGCTAAATTCAACTCCACCATAAACCATCTGGCCTTTTGTCTAGCTCTTATTATCATGTTTATTTATCCAGAAAATAGATCAAGAGTGCACTCTTCTCCTTCTATATGTTAATGACATGATAATAACTGATGATGACACTAAGGGGATCGCCACTCTTAAATCTTGTCTTTATTAAAAATTTGAAATGAAAGATTTAGGTCCCGTGATTGGTCTTGATGTATCTTTTGATGATTCATGCTACTACTTACCTTAAGTCAAGTATGCTAATGATCTTATCTCTCGTTCTAATCTTATTGACACTAAGATTGCTAGCACTTTACTCAATTCTAATGATCATATTTCTATCACTAATAGAACTCCTCTGAGTGATGGTACACTTTATCGATAACTGGTTAGTAGTCTTATAAATCTTACTATCACTAGTCCAAATATTGCTCATGTTGTTCACATTATCAATCGGTTCATGTTTATACCTCGTACGACTTACTTCTTTGTTGTTCTTCATATACTTTAGTATATTTGAGGCACCTTGTTTCATAGGCTTCACTTCAATTATTCATCTTCATTGAACTTACGTACATATTCTGATGCCGATTGGGCTGGAGACCTAACTGATCGTTGATCTACTACTGGCTATTATTGCTTTCTTGGCACGTTTCTTATTTCTTAGCGTAGTAAGAAGCAAACAATTGCCTATCGCTCAAACATTGAAGCAAAATATTGATCCCTAGCTGACACTACCTTTGAACTTTTATGGTTACGATGGTTACTTCAAGACATCGGTGTCTCCTTTTCTTCAGCAGTTCCTTTCTTTTGTGATAATCATAATGCTATGTAGATTGCTCATAATGATGTTTTTCATAAAAAGACTAAATACATCAAGATCAATTGTCATCTTATACGTTATCATATGCTTCAAGGAATTATAACTTGTCTCAATCTCATGACAAGCACAAATTGCCAATCTTTTTACCAAGTCACACCCACCTTGACATTTTCAAGATCATCTCTCCAAATTCAAGTTATCATCTTCAATAACACCTTGAGTTTGAAGGGGGATATCAACATAATCTTTGAAAGTCAAACATCAACAAACATGTAACCTTTATTTTCTCCTAGAATCATGTACATTCTTACTGCGTAATTATTTAGTTGGTTTGCTTATTTAGTTGGAGTCATCTAAAATGTATAAATAGATAGATGTACATATCATTAAACATAAGTAGAAATACATAAAGCATTTCTTCATTTCTTCTTTGTTCTCCATTTCTGTAAATAATAAATAATGTCTTCTAAATATGAATATTGACGAGTTCTCCATCTGATCTCCCACCTTCTAAGCGTATTACATAATAACCCGTTAAAATTAAAAATTAAGATTGTTTGGTTTCGCTTCTATTTTTCTATTCTAGCTTTTAGTTTGTATTTCCAATTTTCTGTTTCTATTTTTGAATAAAATTAAAAATGTGTTTAGTTGTTAATGTCTAATAACTACATATTATGTAAAATTTAAAGATAAATTATTTTTTTATAAATAAATAAATAAAATTAATTTTAATTTAATCTCTTATATAATGTTTATTAAAAGTTATCAGCAAAATTCACTATATTTTATTGAAATAAATAATTTAAGAATTAATTTTTTTAATATTTATTTTAACATATTTTTAATTATTATAACAAAATTTTATTTAAAATTTTTATATTTTGAATAAATTTAAATTTAAATTAAATTTATTAATAATTATTAAATTGAAATTATTTTATTTTAAAATTTTAAAATAATTATAAAATTGATTTAATAACTAATAATTCTTATTAATAATTAATATGAAATAATAAATATATAATATTGAATTGATACTTCTTATTAAAAATTAATATTACATAATTAAATAATATATATTTAGATGATAGTAAATCATATTATAATTTTTTATAGTTTTCACAATTTATGAAAATTGGAAGAAAACTAAAACTAAAAACTTATAACTTAAATAAAAATAAGTATTTAGTTTTAGTTTTCATTTTTTAATTTTTCTTTTTCTTTCAAATAAAAATAAAAACATCTTTGATTGTTAATATTAGTTATATTTTTATTACTAATAATAATTATATATTAATTAAAACTTAAAAATAAATTATTTTAATCTGTTTATGTTTTTAATTTTGGTTTAATTTTTATTTTCTATTTTTGTTTTTTTCAAAATCTGATTTATTAATAACTAAATATATATTATTTAATTATTTAATAATATTAGTTATTAATAAGAATTATGAATAATTTGATTTAATATTATATTTAATTAATTAAAATTAATTGTCAATAAAATTATAAATAATTTAATTTTTATCTAATAATTTATTCAATTTATGTGATTATATTAAATAAATAAATTTAATAATTATTAATAAATATAATTAAATTTAAAATATATATTTCAAATAAAATTTGATTTAATAATTAGAATATATTTAAAATACTGAAAATATAAAGAAAAATAAAAAGGTCTTTAAAATGTGCCCTTACAGACAAACATCCAAACACATAGAAATGAAACAGAGGAAAGTGTTAATGGCACTGGCACTAGGAATAAATAAACAAATGAATTTCATTTTTTCTTATTCTTGTCTAATCGGACATCCAGTGAAGCCAATACAACGATACCTTGAAACCATTTTCAGAAAACTTCCCGAAAGAACAGAAATGAGGATGATAAAGTAACCTCTTCTTTTTGAATTAGACAATTTGCTATCCGCTAAAACTATTTAACTTACAAGTATTTGAAGGTACATTCTGCCTTCCAACTGACCTTTTGTGGTTATTGGATCGTAAACATCTTGGAGGAATTATAGCTCCTTGCATTGCAGCAACAGAAATCGAATGACAGTGCTCTGAACCTACTTTCATGTTCAAGGGAAATTGGTGAATTGCATAGATAGCTGCAATTTTAAGCTGGAGCCAGCTTGTCACATAAAGTTTGATATGCTGCACTACAAAGCTTGAACTTTTCTTCTGCAGTAGCCTGTCCAAGTAGATTGATGAATTGTAAATACGCGCAAATCAAGAATGGTCATGCCTTATTTTAACAGAGAGAAAATTTAGTATCAGCAGCAGCGAGATTAAAGGAGGAATTCACTGAGCAAAAGTTTTGTCCGTTGATTCTCTCTCTCTTGTCAGGTATAATGGCTATAAAATGGCATGTGATAATTCAAGCTAAACATATCAAACAACATTGGTGTTAGGTAAAAAGAATAATTTTACATGGATCAGCTCTCATGACAGTGTTCCTCGTGCCAATTGAGTACAAAAGAATGAACTTAGATACCTTGGAAGAGCCATAGTGACGATCTGGATGCCATCTGAGTGCGCATGCTCGATATCTGAAACTAGAATATGCGTAAGTAAATAGTAGAAAAGGCTGATGCAATCTACATTCATGAGCAGGATCAGTGCAGTTCAAAAGTTAGCGTACTGAGGACTCACGCATTCTTAACATCTTCGAGTCTCAGAGGACCAGAAGAATTAAGTCCAAGGGTGCGCCTCTCTGAAATCAAATAAGATTCTGAATTATCAGATTCTGATGAGGAAGTATAGTCCTCTTCAACTCTATGTCTCCACCTTCTTCCATAAGTGCTAGAGTAGCCAAATGAACTTCTCCATCTGGGAGTTTCTTCATTAATGAAGTTCCAGTAGAAGTATCCACTTTCATAAAATGGAGATCTATAGAAGGTTTCTACCTCAAAATCATCTTCATAAAACTGGAAAGCTTCTGAAGAAAGAAAAACCACAAACTCTAAATCTCTAACTCAAATTGAGAAAGTTCAATCCAAGAGGAAGATATAGTATACTAGTATGGCATATATTTATAAAGAAAGAAAGCATTTACAAAATGAAAAAGAACATTATGTCAATGTGCGAAAGGACGCTGAGCTGCAAAATGAACCCAATATATATTGGAAGTTTCCATTTGTAATCCCTTTTGAGACCAACTACTGCGACAATATCCGCATCTACTCCAGCCAATCAGATCAATGGTGTAGAAACAATTAGCCCATCAAAATGGCGAAAAGAAAGTCTATAAAGTATCCAAACCTACATGACAATGTGTTAAGTGTATCAGTCAATCAGAAATTCTTACTTTTAGTCCAATGTCTGGTGTGCTGATTATCAGTGCCCCATCTTCTGGATCCCATATAGTGTTCCTTTCGGATCTGTGAGGGGCCCCTACTTGAAGATGGATCTTCCTCATCAAAACCATTCTGCCATCTCTGAATACTCGAAAAAACAATTGATATGTAAGTTAAGAGACCCTCAATAGACACTGTATTGATTAAAAACTTCTGAAAATCAGAAATAGGAAATCAAGTTTATCAATTATACACACAAACACATATTAAGCTGTGAAAATCATTTTAAAAAGATCAAGAATAAGATGAAAGGTTTCTCTAGGCGTTCATCAATAGCTACAATGAGTTCTATAGAGGACATTGAAACAACAGTATTTTGAGAGCAAATACAATAGAACTAGTACTGGAAAAGTTACATGCTTCAGCCTGGATTGCCTCATGTTATGATTTAATCTTTCTCAACATCAATTTCTGAAGCTAAGATTTACAATTGAACCCCTATTGGAGATCAGTTTTATGCTTTTTGTTGCAACAAGCAGAAAATACCCACATATGTCGAAAGAAGACAAATGATGGTTAAATAAACTGTTGATTTCAACATTTTCTTCCTGGGTAAATTTCAGAGAGATTTTAGCTGGTGCCATTTGTCAATGATAAAGAATGCAGTAAAGACTTAGAGGGAATTGGATCTACTCTACAAATGAATCCAGCTTGGGCCACACACGTGGTATTTTTATTGCCAGCAAGTTGTTATCAGCAAGCTATGTCGACAATTAGCTGAAGTGAACTAAAAGTCACTTGTACATGTTTTAAAATTAAGTAGTTTTACACATATAACAATGGTCTTTCTACCAGCTACGAAAGTAGTTACACGTATCTCTCATCACTGGTTTCCCATTTGATCCAATTACAGAAAAGCCAACTACGATAAAGCAACAAAAAGAACTTATCCAAGCCCCTAGTTCGAGAATCAAGGCTAAGAAACAAATACAGAGAACATTCTAGAGCATCAAATACATAAATGCAGTTAATATATGGCTAACACTTGTGTATAAATTTATGCCACCAAGTGGTTAAAGGATTGCATCTAAACCATCCCAAGTAGTTAAATCAAGATTCAGACAAGCAACTCAATTTCAGACCATATGCGCCATTAATTATTTCCCATGGAAATTAATGTTAAGAAGATGGAAAGTAAACATGACGGTTGTAGTTTCTATCTGACATCCAGCCTGCCTATCATTCTCGAGCCTTGAACATAATCTAATCCAATTATATGTTTGACAGTTTGACAACCACAACCAATTTCCAAAATCATATTAACTTTAACATGACAAGATGGAGTAGCCTAGTTGGTTAACTCCTCACTTAAGACTAAGGAGGTCTTGAGTTCGAGTCACCAAAACAGCGGGTGGTCTATAAGGAAACAGTCTCTGTATTTCTTAGGAGATGCAGGCATGACTACGTACATCTTACCCTCCCCATGCTCTGCTTAGGCGGGAATTTGGGTATTATTGTGTTGTTGTTGTTTTTATATTAACTTTAACATACAACCAATTTCCAAAATCATATTAACTTTAACAATCATACTATCATGCCCATCCTAAGACAACAGGAAAAGGAATAACATTAGAACTCTTTCATTTGCTGAATGCATGGACTAAGAAGAAAGCAACCAAACTTTCAACATCTTTAGTATAAGCAAGAAAGCGAGCAACCCTTCTCTAGTTCATTTTAAACCTGAAATAGGTAGTCTGCCAAACCACTGACGTTCTGCAGTAATGACTGCTTGGAGTACAGCTTCCTGGACCGCCTGGAATAATAGCTCGATCTCTACAAGCAAAGGACTGAAATTAATCAAAGATCGTGTTTGTCAAAAAAAAAAAATCATATGAAAGGATAAACAAAGTCTGCTTTCATTTTCTTTTGTTTTCATGGGGGCAGGAGCATCAAAGACTTAGCCAAGGAAATGCCAAAGACCAAAAAATGAATAAAGAAAGGAAATATACATTGTTTCTGTTTGCATATGCTGCTCACGAGTTGGGAGATTTCCAAGAATAACAGCTAACAAGCATAAAAGATTACGGAATAGTTTCAAAAATCAAAATAAGAAAGGAAACTTAGGAGCAGTATCAATAACAGCAGAGATCCAAGTCATGAAACCCCAACCTCATTGTAGCATTAGCCTATTATAATACAACAAGGAGTTTGGGTCACTAACATGTTCTGCCTTTTTCATTTTTTTTCTCTGTGTTCGACATCACAAGTTTTAGCGTTCCCATGTCAATTAAGATAAGATAAAATCAATGTTTAACCTTAAGAATTTTGCATCATAAAGAACATGTCATTACCACTGATACGGAGTCATAACCTATTTACTAGAAACAAGAGACACATCCCAAGACACTCCACAACTGAACATATGCTCTCTTCCAAATTTCTTAAGTTCTAACTTTTCAAGCTAGATCCCTTGGACATAATACATTCTACGATGGAAAGCAAGCACTTCTTAAAAGGTTTTAGATTTTGGAGCTGATTTCCGTCAACCTTAGTCTATCCTCTTACTTTATAAATGTAAATTGAAACTGAAATTTTCTCCAGATTATCAAACCAGCATATGGTTGCTTCTCAAATTAATGAATCATCTTCAACTACAATTAACCTCATTATTACTATAGGTGCAACTTACTACGCAGAAATAAGCAAACGGAAAGGCTAAGATATGCTAATTCTCGATAGGGCTACACCCATTGGAATTTGATTTTAAAAACTTTATCCCATTAAGCCATACACAGACTCAAAAGCACTACCATAAAGGAAAAAGTTAGCGCTGGAACATAACGGCTAATTGGCAAAGGCCCAACCAAGATAACAAATCTCCAAATATACTCTATTCCACTATCCAAAAGGAAAAACAAAATTTTTCCAAATTTGTGTTACGTGCAGGTTAATGAATCAAACAGAAGGCCACAAGCTAAATCAATGAAAATGGTATCCAATTTCAGCTTTTTCCTTCAATAAGCAATCACAAATTCGAAAGTAAAAAGAGATATTGAGAAGCACCCATTGGTTCACTCAATGTTATCAATCAAGAAGCATCCACTGGTTCATTCAATGCTATGTATAAAGCAATGAAACGTCAGTTCTTGTCAGATTGATCGGGAAACCAAGAATATTTATATCACTTTGAATGAAATATGGCGAATGATGATTGCAATATAGCGGCCAACAAACATATGAAGGAAACTGTATTCATATTCATTATCATTCAGGAATAAGCGAAAGCCTCCTGTTAAGTTACTCCAATCACAAAACCATAACAAGTATTAAGATCAATGAAATATTAAAGATTACCCAATTAACAAAATGAACAGCATGAAAATTGCACATGAAAAAAAAAGAAGAAATACGAGAGCGCAATAAAGAAGGAAGGAAGGAGCGAGAAACTAACAGAGCCCCAAGAACCGGAATCGCGTCTTTTGCGTTCAAGGATAGGAGTGGAATGGAAGAGAGCAGCTCGTAGTTGAGAAGGGTTGGATTGAGGTATAAAAATAGCTGCTTTTGAGGGACTTTTATTCATCATCATCATCCTGATGTCTGCAAATCAAATCCAGCTCAAATGGAAACCGTGAGGTAAGAGCGAAGAGCTGTGACGAAGTCGACCCGACATAAACTTCTGCGTAGGTTGTCGCGCAAGCGCAATTTTTGGTCAGGTGTTTTTAAAGTGGTTACGCAACCATTTCAATTAAGGTGAAGTTGAATCTCACTAATTAAAAACTTGCCTTGGTTTTAAAGGAACTCGTGATTTACAAATGGATGTCTCACCCTAACTCACGGATAAAATTTCTTTTAATGTAAAATTATCTCTAATCTTACTTATATCGTAACTTATAACTCAAATTTGCAATCTCAAACTCATCAACCCGCCTATTGCCCAGTTTAGACAATGAAACCACTATCCATTTATTGGTTTGTTCTCAGTATTGCATAAATTACATTCCTTTATAATGCATACTGTACTGTGATAGAAATTACTGTACACAAATCATTGACTCGTCCATATGCAAAACCTTCAGGGACAAAGAAGAGCATTGTCTATTCATTATTACAGAGTGAAAGGAATAAGAGAGTATTTCTAAGTACGCATCAATATATTCTTAACTTGTGTTGATACTTTCTCTTAAATCAGACGGATCATCGTAACCAAGAGAGCTACAAAGATAAGCATAATAGCAACATAAGGTTGGAACCTACAGCCTAGTTATGGATGACTGTCCTCTGTTGATACTTTCTCAGCAAGAAGCTGTTTGCTATCGCTAATATGCTAGAGAATCAGTCCCTTCCTAGACTTTGAACTTACTCAGATTGCTTCCCAATTAATAACTATGGTTTCCTATTATGGCTTTATTTTGGCTAATTTGATTGATGCACCATTTTTATTGTAACATTTAGTGCATGAAACTTGTTTGGCTTATACTCAGTCCCTTTTTTAAGGGTCTATTTACTAATCCATTTAAATTTAAAAAATTAGAATTAATTATGCGTGTCTAAACTAACCTCCAAATTGAAACCTCCTTACCCAAAATAGTATAGAGTTGATTGTGGGTATTTGATATGTAATTTTATGTTTTAAACCGCAAGTGTACAGTATAATTGTAACTAGCATTGATAAATACGAGTCGATTTCATGAGGACTAAAATTTCTAATATCTACTATCTTTCTATCATCTAGCTTATCCAATTATGATGTTTAAGATAAACGAAGTACAAAATTAAAATAGTTCAACACAATTAACTAATTAGAACATAGATTAAACTATGAAACAATCAAGAAAGGAAAACAATGGTACATGGAATTCGAATCCCACTAGGACTTCTTATGCAATCATGATTTCACTAATCAATTTAACATTTAGTTCATTAAACCGTGAAAATTCCTATCTTATTTTAATATCTTTCTCAAAGCTATTAACAACTAATTATTGATTGATCAACTGAAACCTTTTTCTAATATTGTATCAATTAATTTGTTAATTGAACTATTAGGTTTGACCATAAACTAGAGGGTTTATGTCAATATATCCTTAGTTTTGCATGTAACTCTTTTCAATTATAGTAGATCTATTCATACAAAAAGATTTCTCAGTTTTAATTGCATGAATTCACATATGAGATAATACGCTAGCAGTATTAATATAAGAATAATTAAGAACACACAATTGAATGTTAATGATACTAAAGAATGAATTAAGTTAAAAATGAAATCATTATAAGGTCTATCTTAGGGTCCATCTAATCCAAGTCCTAACAAAAGTTTAGCTCCTAATCATAACATCAATACTAAAGTAAAAACATAAATCTAAAAGAACCATGATGAGATCCCTTTTTATTTTCATGAAATTCACTTTAAATTGATTATAATCCACCCTAAATATGTTTCCTTGTTTTTTGTTCTCTTTATCATTCTAGGCCATTAATTTATGTTTTCCCGAGCCTCCTAGGAACCCATTTTGACTTCCCTCCTTTTCTCTTTGTTTATTCCATTTATAGCTCAAATTTAGGGTTTCCAGAGTAGACAAGGTCACTCACACAGTCATGTGCATGACTATGTCCCACAATCTTCCTTCAATATTAAAAAATCATAAAGAAATATGATCCTAGAGAGCTACACCGACACCCATATGACTATGTAGACTTATATGAGCACTTACACGACCATATAGACTTATACAAGCAACCAATAAAATAGCTTCAATTCTTTTGTTTTCTATCTCGATTTCACATTAATTCTTTTCCTTTTTATCCATGAAGGCAAATAAAACCTAAAAAAATAAAAAAAAATAAGACAAGTCTAAAAAAAATAAGAAACTCTCAAATAAACAAGCAAAATGTATTAAATATTAGATTGGAAATATTATTTAACATATATCAAACTCCCCCACACTTAAACAGTTTGTTTATCCTCAAGCAAATCAATTTTATTACTCTCAACTTAATGAGAAACAACTCCGAAAAAGAAGTAAACAAAAAAGATATCCATCAAGATTCTCTATTATTCATTCAATTGCAATGTTCATTGAAATATTAAGCATTTAGTTACTTGTATCAAATTATAAAAGGGCTACCCCATTACATAAGGCTCCCCGCTTTGTGATGATCAGGGGAGGGTCATCAATTGTATGTAGTTTTTTTTTTAAATTTTACAAAGAGATTGTTTCTGTGATTCAACGTGTTATATCAATTTATAAAATCAATCTAATTCAATCCATAATCCTTCAAATTTCAGTTTAATTCATGCCATTCCACTTGATGTATAAAGTGAACATATATGAGGAAAATGTCAAAACGTTTAAACACTTTCATACTCCTTTATTAAAAAAAAAACTAACTTTAAACAACATATGAACATTTAAAAGCTAGTTTAAAAAGTCAACTAGTCTTTTGATGCAAGAGTAAACATCTTTTCATGAATACCCTTGTTTACTCAACTAGCTCACTATCTCAAATAGCTACTAGTACCACATTTTAACTCTTACCTTTTTATAGTACAAAGCCAACGAAGTGAAATTATTTATGCTCATTTATTCACATGCTATTAATTTTTTATCTTCTTTTTCTATATATGGGGTAATAAAATTGCTCAAAAAGAATTCGCATTAACGCAGTGCCTGTACAAATATACATAAAGTATCATGATGCAAATTAAATATCCGTTCTCAAAATTAATAAACTAAATTGAAATAAACTTGATCATAAAAAATAATAACTATTTGCCTAAATAAATCAAATCACAGTCACATCTGAACTCATAATGAATCATCTTGATCAACATCCTCTTTTAAAAAAATTCCTAAATTATTCTTTATCAAGCTAATCATAACAAGATTGCCAAGCTTGACTATCAATTCCTTCTCCCACACTTAAGTAATACATCATCCTTAATGTACAAAATATGTAAGAATAATGAAAATTTTTAATAATAAAAGGGTGAGGACAACTGATACTGCCCTGATAGAAGAAGATTTCTAATCTTATTCAATGTCTAAGCATCTATCCCTTAATGGTGAAATCTTTCCTACTCTAAAACAAAAGTTTATGTTGCCTTCATAACTTGTGGAACTCCATCAAATATTAAGTAACAAAATTAGTACCATCAAATTAAAATGATGAAAATAATTAAATAACTAATGAGAATCCTATAAACTACTCAATTAAGACAAAACCCTAATTATGGGGTTGCCTTCCGACCAGCGCTTCTTTATGAGTCTTATAACTTGACTTCTCAGCAAGCCCTTTTTCAACTTGGATCAATAATTAGTAGCTTATTTCCACCTACTTTCCTGTATAAAAGTTCATTAGCCTATAAATGGACCATATGTTGCAAGATAATAAAGACATAAGGTATCCAATTAATAAAACCAATTAACTCCATTAATGTCCTTTTTAGTAACAAACTATCAATATAAAAAGGAATAACAAAACAACCTTGATCTTTGATTGACTCCAACAATTTAATTTGTGAGAAATAGGAGCCTCTTGTACTTAAGATGGTTGTCAATAATTCCTTGATGGCCTTTTTATTTAACTCCTCTTTATCTTCCTCTTTGTCTTCTACCTTCTCTTCTCTTTTTGAACATCAATTTCCTCTTTTTCTTCAACCTCTATATTCTCTATTGAATCTTCTTCCTTTTTTTTCTTGAATTGTAGCTTCCTCTATATATTCGACCTCTGGCTCCTATTCATTATAAAAAATTAATGCATTCATATGATTTCTCAAGTTTAACTTGGTATATTCAAATAAAAAAACAAGCTCTTAAAGGGCAGCCTCTTGTAAAGCAATACATTTTATGAGGACATCTCTAATACAATCTTATTCTTATTGCTTCTATTATTGTTTTCATATATAGTCGTAATAACTGCTCTATTCTTGTTTATAAGTATTCCTATATGACGTATCTTAACACCAATTCTCCATGTAATTTGGATGCTCCCATATGTAGTTTGACGCCTCACATTAATGATAGGGTGATCACCCTACAAATGTCATAATGCACTATGAATATCAGTTGAGCTTCTAAATACATGTCACTATGCCTCTTATTCCAACTTCTAATGTTGCCATAAGTGATGTCATACTATAATCCCCCTAAGAATATTGTCCTCTCTATCCTTTTAATGTGTCTAATGGCTATAATGATAACTACCTAAATCCTAAAAATACGAAACAAATATAAGATTAAGAAAAAAAATTATAAGGAAAAGAAATCAATATAAAAGAAAAGAAATAAAAACTATAAAAAAAAATGAATATATTAAAAAAATAAGGTTTTTCTAATTTTTTATTCCTTCGTAACAGTGCCAAAAACTTGATATGTAATTTTACGTTTTAAATTGCAAGTGCATAGTGTAGCTGTAGCTAGCACTAACAAGTACATGTTGATCCCACAAGGATTAGAATTACTAGTATTTACCATCTTTCTATTATCTAGCCTAACAAATTAAGGTGTCTAAGTTAAATCAAATGTAAAATTAAAATAATAAACTAAAATAGAACAACATAATTAATTAACTATAACAAAGATTAAACTAAGAAACAATAAGGGAAAACACTAGCACCTGGATGTCAAATCCCTTTAAGACTTCTCGTGCAATAATGATTTCACTAATTTGTTTAATATTTAGTTCATTAGACCATAGAAATTCCTATCTTATTTATTATCTTTCTTAAGACTATTAACCAATAACAACTAATCCTTAGTTGGTTAACCAAAACCTCTTTCTAGTTAAAACTTTAAGATTCGATTCATGAAATTCACTATTAGGTTTAACCATAATCTAGAGAATTTATATCAAACTATCTCTAGGTTTATATGCAACTCTTTTCTATTATGGTAGATCTATTCATATAAAAGGATTTCTAAATCTCAATTGTATGAAATCATATATGAAATAATATTCTAATTTCTAAATCTTAATTGTATGAAATCATACATGAAATAATATGCTAGCAATATTAATTCAAGAATAATTAAGAACATATAATTGAATCTTAATGAAAACTAAAGAATGAATTAATTTAAAATAAAATCACTACAAGATCTATCCTAGGGTTCATCTAATCCAAGTACTAACAAAATTTTAACTCATTTTCACGACTCGAAACTACACCGAGTATATGACAACCATCGCATACCTGAGCTAAGGATACTCATGATACCCTTAACCTAACTATGCAAGGCTAACTGGATATCTTTAAAAACATTTTGGCAGCACAACGACTGTAATTTGAAAATCTCAAAATAAAAAAATTCTAAATCAATTTCAAACACACTTTTATATTCACATTAAAACTTTTCCACAACTTCTGGACTTTGAGGCCACTCAAGAGCAATCTCAGTAATAGTACAAAATATTCATACATAAAGCCATTTACAAACCAAAAGACAGACAAGAGTTAATTTTACAAAATTATAAAGCATATCAACATAATCATGAGCCACTGTACAACAAAAGTATAAAATAGAGACTGCCCATGTGCGGTAATGCCCCGAATATGTCAAAAGACCATACAAACCACTCAGAGCTTTAAGCTCACCAAATTAACCTATATGGTTGGAAAGCGGAGGGGATGAGTACACTATGTACTTAGTGAGCAGAAAAGAAAACATGTGTCGTAAATATAACTCGTTACACAGCAAAATGGTCTAAACAACCTAAAGACGATTTTACTCATCTAACATGCATATAACCACCTTTGAAGTAAATATGCGTGACATAAAAACACATAGACCTAGTCTATGACTCATCCCATACTGGTTAGGAACCACATAGGCTTGGCCTATTTATCACTCATTCCATGAACATAGGTTCCAGTTCTAGTACACAAGAGTAGAAAAACATCATATGTAAAAAACAAGTCTCATCAGGAAGCCAAAATAGTTTGTGTGTCACTACTAGTTGGCCAAACTAGTGTGCACACCCACCAAATCCCAGTGTTGGCCCGACTTTCATCTGTGGTGAGTCTAGACTATGATCGACAAGAGTTTCATGACCCTAGGTGATGACCTCGTCGGTGACCAGACCTTTAGGTGTGTAATCACCTGCAAGTCCTGTAGAATGGTGTCGTTATAAGGACTCGACTTTTATGTACCGCTTAATTTGTTGTGCCCAGCATACGATTGGCTAATTGTTTCCTCACCAATCATCAAAAATCATATATAAATATTGTATGCTAAAATCAAGTAAGGCACTATACCTTTATTTATTAGTCCAATCGATAAAATGGAATCGTGCCATGGCTCTAAGCCAAAAGAGAATACATGCATGCAGCATACATGACCCGGTTATACATATGTAAGTTCCAAAACATTATTTCATATAATAAAAGTCATCTTTTGCACTCCAAGTACATGGTGGTTTAAAAATGTAGTTTTCAAAAAATAAAACATTCTTTATACTTCAAGTGCAGGTTTGGTGAAAATAATATAATTTATTAAAATACGTAATAAAAACATCAATTGCACTCTAGGTGCAAAGAGTTATTGAAAACAATGTTATTTATTAAAAAAACAAGTATACTACCATCTATTTAAGGATAAATTCTATTATGCATTACCTAATTTCAAAATTCACATACAAGTCATTATGCATGTCTTGGGTTGTCCTAGTCCCATTTGAGATACATGTTTTCCCTTACTCACCTCAAAAGAATGTGTACACTCCTTTGACTTCAATAATCCTCTGTACGAGCTTCTTGATCCATAGCTCCCAAGCCTTTATACATACAAATATAATGTAGTTACTACTACTCAAACATATAAATCATATTTATACCCATCACATAAGTGTATAAAACACAATATCACTATTTTTTTAAGCTATAGAATTCGGCCATTAAGCTTCTTACATAGTTACTTCATTTATTATTCACATAAGCTTTGTTTTGCATTTTTCAAGGCATTTAATTCCTTGATCCAATACCTACACATTTCAAAGCATAATTGAGCACAGTTTAATCCAAGTACATTAGGCCACTACTCATCAATCTAAGTAACAATTCAAGTTTACTCTAAGTAAACATGAAAGCCTATTTCCAATGCATACCATCAAAATCCTTAAATCCTAAGTCAAGTTCACTTAGGAATTTTATCAAACGCCTAAAGGCATAAATTTGGAAGCCTCCTTGTAATGTACTTCTTCCTCATTTTTCATCATCAATTCACATTATACATACACAATTAACGTCATAGAGTTCATTTAAACCATCAATTTCAAAAGATATTCACAATTTCACTAACTTTCACTAAAGAAAGACCATTTCGGTTTTGGCTTAAAGAAACTTCTCCATGACTCATTTCATTCATCTAAACCATGTTTCATGTATATTCAAGCATGGAGAACAACATATCTTAACACCAAACTCAAAATCATAATGTAGAGAGAGATGAGACAAAATTTACCTAAACTTTTCTTTGGTGATATCTTCAAATCCTTCGAGAATTTCTCAAATCTATCAGTTTTGGCTTAAAGAAACTTCTCCATGACTCATTCCATTCATCTAAACCATGTTTCATGTATATTCAAGCGTGGAGAACAACATATCTTAACACTAAGCTCAAAATCATAATGTAGAGAGAGATGAGACAAAATTTACCTAAACTTTTCTTTGGTGATATCTTCAAATCCTTTGAGAATTTCTCAAATATAATGATATATTTGAGTTCCTTGACCCCAAAATTAACTTAGAACACTTTGGTTTGGGATGGAGAATCAAAAACTCGGTAGAAATTGGTGATGGCCGAATGTTTCCTCTTCTGCTCCTCTCTTCTCCCTTCGTTTAATTAAAACCAAGTGTTCTTAATATTTAATGGGGGGTGAATGGTTACACCATGAAGAAGGGTCTAGAATTTGACTCTTCTTTGACCAAATATGGTGAATTTATCTTTTTGCCCTTAGTTTATGTCAAATTATCATTATATGCTTCAAACTTTTCCTAAATTTGCAATTAAGCCCAAAATTTAAGAATGACCAAAACTTTTATTTTCATTTGGTCCTCAGGCTTTTGAAAATTATAATTAAGCCCCTTAACTTTACAAAATTACATATTGGTCCTCTAAGAATTGAAAAATTACATTTAAGTCCTTACGTATATCAACTTTTTAAATTAAGCTTTTTAAGTGTCCAATAAGCCTATAAATCATGTTTAATTACCTCTAAGGCATCGGAACACATTTATCTCAGCCACCATGGCCATATCATCCAATGGAATCGATTTTACACACTTAGAAGTTTATACGTCAAAAATCTCCAGAATTTCGCATACCAATGAACTCTAAGTTCATGTAAGGACATATAATATTATATATCACTAACATAAATACCGAAAGGATTGAAATACATTTTTGAACTCATATACAACCATGTATATGTCAATGTACAGTAATATCTCTAAGTACAAACCAATTCAAAAAGGGCTCAAAGAGTCTGGCGTTACAAGTCCTCCCCCTCTCAAAAGAGTTTCATCCTCGAAAATCCTAAGTCGAGGATACAAATAAATGAGGGTACTAACGTCTCACAGCATCCTCAGGATCTCATGTCATTTCCTTGATCCCTGTTGCTTTTCCAAAGAACTTTGACCATAGGAACCTCCTTGCTGCGTAACCTCTTTATCTATCAATCCAGAATCTGGACTGGTTTCACCTCAAAACTCAGGTCTTATTTTAGCTCCACTGTAGGCATCTCCAAAATATGAGATAGGTCTGGTACATATTTCTTAAGTATCGAGACATGGAATACATTATGGATCCTATCTAATTCCGGTCGTAATTCTAACCGATACACCAAAGCCCCAACGTGCTCCATGATACGGAAAGGTCTAATATATCGAGGGTTCAGCTTCCCTAGGATCTAAAATCAGATTATACCTTTCTAAGGTAAAATCCGAAGGAAAACAATATCACTAATTGTAAACTCTAATGGTCGTCGCCTATTATCCGCATATCTCTTTTGACAATCCTGGGTGACTTTCTTTTTCTCCTAGATGACCTTTACTTTCTGAGTGGTGATTTCTATTAATTTGACTCCTTCAAATTTAGCTATACCAACCTCATCCTAACATAAAGGTGTCCTGCACTTTCTCCCATGAAGTGCTTCATATGGGGGCATACCAATACTTGTCTGATAACTATTATTGTAAGCAAATTCTATTAAAGGCAAGTGTTGGTCCCAACTCCCTTGGAATTCCATTATACATGCTCTCAGCATGTCCTCCAGTGTCTGAATAGTCCTCTCCGACTGACCATCAGTATGGGGTGAAAAGCAGTACTAAACTTCAGTTTAGTTCCCAAAGATTCTTAGAATTTCGGCCAAAATCGAGAGGTGAATCTCAGATCCTTATCTGATATTATAGAAATTGGCACCTCGTGCAACTTCACAATCTCATCAATATACAGCTTTGTCAACCTCTCCAACAAGTAGGTTATGTGGATAAGTAGAAAATGAGCAAACTTCGTCAATTTATCCACTATAACCCAAATAACATCATGACCCTTCGATGTATTAGGTAGTCCAACTATAAAATCCATTGTCACATGCTCCCACTTCCATTCTAGAATAGGCAAAGACTGTAACATACCCGCTGGTTTCCAATTTCTACTGCATCTTATCCGAACCTTTATGAATGTGTATGAAAATTTTCAAACACCAAGAAATAAATGAAATAGGACTTACCATATGTGAATTGGAAATTTTAACATTAGAATTTAAGATAGGCATAATGCATTCCAAGGAAAACTTACATTTACATAAATGATTTGTTTATATATTTGCTCATACATGTATAGTATGATTATACAAGTGTGATTTTGACACCCTTCTAATGGTGATTAGTTATAAATTGCATAAGAACACATATATAGATTTTGTGACTTAAAATATATGTTATATAACTTTTCAATATATGAATTGTGAAATTAGCAAATGGTTAAAGGAAATGTTACAGTGCCTGCTCTATTGTCTTGGTGGTGGATAGATGGGTATGCCTATAGGGTTACAGTACAGTTGCTACAGTTTGACACCATCGGTGTCTACAGTACGATACCTTCAGGTATCCACAGTTTTATACCTTTATCCACAGTTTGATATCTTCGGATATCCATAGCATCCGTTATCCACACCCACAGAAAATGTGCAGGCTTAACACAGAAAGGAAACTTAAACAGTCATAAATAAGAAACACAACATGACAACATAAATAATCGGTATATGAATGAGCATTTGCATTTTTATTGATAATTTGTATCATTGAGTTTTGAATATCAACGTTTGAGTTTTGAAGGTGAATTTATGTTACATGAAAAAAATATTGAAGCATGTTTGCATTATTTATTTGATTAAGTATGCCATCATTATTTATATTTGTGCGATGTTCATAAATGTATGTGCTTGGCGGATGATTGCTATGAGTGGTCATCCAAACCAAGTGATTTCCCTATTAAGCTTTCAAGCTTAACGCGGGTGTTAATCCGTGTAGGTCCAAGTGATAGGAGTGAGGTACAGGGAACGTTTGCAAGGAACAAGGCTAACAACTAAGAATAAAAGTACCTTTGGATGTGTCTTTCAATTAAAGAATGGTTGTATATGTAGTAAAGGAAATTGCATGTTTTCTTTTTGGATTATTATGTTAATGTAAAGATGTATCACTGCTTTTTAATGATAATGTTAAACGATATGAATTTTTGTAATGTGTATATGTATAGCATTGAATATAATTATATACCTTGAATGTATGTATAGGAATTTGGTTGTTATCTGTGTGGATGGTTGTAGGTTCCATATAGGGGGTGTAACAATTTAGCTAACTAACATATGCACGTATCTTAATGTATGGAATCTTGGTTATGATGCCTTAGACCTTACTAACTCATAAGACTACTCTCAACTATTGTTGCACCAAAATGTTGTCTTATTAACCTTACTATGAAAAATACACTAGAACACTACATACTTCTTATAATGACCTACTCTTCTGAGTATAAGTTCATCCAGAGTTAAAATTTGGTTTACTTCATGTTAGGCATTTCTCTAAGAACTTGAAAATGCAATTTTTTGTCAATGTCCAATATCTAATGTCATTTATCCATAGTGAAGGTGGTAAGGAAATCTATAATCAACTCTCTATAGGTAGGTTCCACAATTGTGAAGAAGCAATTGCATCTACCAATGTTGATCAACTTTTGCACTCTTTGAGTAAGCCCAATCTAATCAAGCATTGCCTAATTAATGTTTTGACTCTAGGCATAAGGATTTGAAATCAATCTCTCAGTGTGAGTCAACATTGTGAAGTTAAGCATGGGATCAGTAAAAAACATAGGTTGTGCAACCTCTGACTATTGGGGTGGCTGTTGATAAGAACCTTCACCTTTTTCCTTTTCCTTGCCACTGCCTTTTCCTGCCTTTAGTGTGGTGCATTTTTTCTTTTCTTCATTATTCTCTAAAATATGAAAATAGACAAAATTTGTTAAAACAAAGGGAATAATATATGTCAATTAAACTACAATAAACGACACACTATAATGTAATCTCTTGATTAATTAGTTATGGAATAGTAGTCAAAAAATAAATAAATAATCTTAAATTAATTTATAAATTTATATCATAACGTAGGTTCACCATTCTCTTTTTCGTTGCCACTTCCTTTTCCTTCATTTGGTGTGGTGAGTTTGCTCTCTTCTTTATTATTCCCCAAAATATGAAAATAAAGAAAAATTTCCAAAACAAAGGGAATACTTTATATCAGTCAGACCTCGGTAAACTACACACTTAATGTAATCTTAGATTAATTAGTTATGTATTAATAACCAAAATAAAAATAAATGAAATAAATGTCAAATTAACTTATAACTTTAGAACGTAATGTAGGTTATGCAACCTCTAGCTGTTGGGGTGTTTGTTGATAAGTACTATAACCCTTTTCCTTTTCCTTGACACTTCCTTTTCCTGCCTTTGGCGTGGTACATTTTCTCTCTTCTTCATTATTCCTTGAAATATGAAAATAAGCAAAAATTGCCAAAACAAAGGAACTAATTTATATCAATCAAACCACGATAAACTACACGCCATAATTTAATTCCATGATTAATTAATTATGAATTAATATCCAAAAAAATAAGTCAAATAAGTCTCAAATTAATCCTTTAGAACATAACATAGGTTATATAGCCTCCTATTATTGGAGTTGTTGTTGATAAGTACCCTCACCTATTTCCTTTTCCTTAATCCCACGATTAATTAGTTATGGATTAATAGGTAAATCAAAATAAATCAAATGAATCTTAAATAAATCTGTAATTTCAAAGCATAATAAGATTAACAAGCCTAAAACATCTAAATCAAACAAACAACACTCCCCGATATCAATTCATTACAAAAATTACAATTAGTTTATATGAACATGATAATTAAATCAAATAAACCAAAATAAAACTAAAATTTTCTAAATATTATGCAGTTAAATAGTGGAAAAGCCTAACAAAAATGTAAAACATACAAAACATGAATAACTACACAGTTGAATTAATATAAAACCAATTAACAACCCTATGAGATTCAAATACATATGAATAAATCCTATAGCTCACAAATCCTTAGATAATTTGAATTCAACAAGAAAAATAGCCTAAGAATATCAATTAAACCCCCCGAACCCTTTCAATTATATAGGTAACCCCAAACAACTACATAACACCAATTCAAGACAATTGTCTTGAATTGGTGAATAGTTTTGAATCCCACACTTAATTTTCCCAAAACTATTCACCAATTCAAGACAATTGAAACAAGGCATAAAACATACCTTAAATTGATGAAATTTTAAGAGAAATAGGTTGAAAGATAGTTTTCACTCTGGGGAGTAGTGGATAAGTGTTAGCTAAAAGAGAAAAATATGATTATGGGCTTAGCAATATAATCATGTAGTTGCCTTATATTGAACAAATTATGGTTAATTTTTAGAGAATACATATGTGTAGTGCTATAATATAGACGTGTAGGCTTTTACATAGGCATGTAAATCAAACATTTTCTGACATGGTTTAACACATTCATGTTTCTAAGTCTTGTTAAAACTAAAATAATAAGCTAATTACATAGACATGTTGTGAATTAACACGTTTATGTTGACACTAAAATTCAAATAGCTAAAATCTACAAGACCATTAACATGGATATGTTAGTAGGTGTATGAATTTTTGTAAAGTTTTATAAATAAGAGAAAAGGGAATAGAATTCAACACGGTCTCTCACATGAGTGTGTTTATGGTTGTGTGTCTTACTGTTTCTAAAAGAATTTACTTGTTTTTAGAAATATAGGCACGCTAATTAGTGTGTAAGTGACTAAAATTGATTTTTCAGCAACATAGTCACCAATATGGGATTTTTATTATCTATGCATCTATTAAGTCATTTAAATTGCATTTATTTTGGACTTAATTTTGGTCGATGTGTTGAAATTGGTATCCGAAATTGATAGAATTGCTTTATAATTGTTTACAGATGGGTTTCAACATCTTAGGGACGAAATAGGATCAAAAAGATGCAAAAGAAGGAAAGAAATTCGAATTCCCCAAATTGGCAGAAATTTCGTGACTAAGCGTGGGCACGCCTAAGGATGGAATCTGGAGTCTGCAGATAAAATTCCAGAAATTGATTCCAATTAAAACACAATCTTTAAAGATCCTCTTGCCATCTTTCCAAGA
>JANQBM010000005.1:33603551-33613728 GCA_025594535.1 Erythroxylum domingense | reverse complement strand
GATAAACATCAAATAGGAAACAAAGAGAAGTGATTGCCGTATATATAGACATACCTTAGGGTTAAGAGGGGGCTTTTTGAATCATTGTTGAGAGGGGGTTGCTGCATTACTTTCTAATTTCTGGGTTTACGTTTTCTGCACAATTTCAACAGAAATTTCGTTGTCTTTTAGAAAAGAACTAGATATGGAGAATATGACCATGCTTTTGGTCAACATAAGCATATAGCTTAGCACAATTATCAATATGAGCGTATAAATATTTGTAACCTTTTGAGTTAGATAAAATTTCCACTTTCTTTCACTTGAAAATCTACTTACATATCCAAGGCATAAAAGAAAAAATGTCACCCACATAACTATAAACTAAGTAAAACTTTATACTAAATCATAATTGTAAACTAAGTAAATAATGTCTAAGATAATTGACCTATCCACTAAATAAATACTCATTCTAGTTGGTTTAGGTTTTCTAACCCTAATTTCTTAAATAAATTATAGATAATCAAATTAATGTTAGCCCCTAAGTTACTTAAAACTTTTTTAATTGATAAACTATCAAGTAAATAAAGGTTAATAAAACTCTCTGGATCTTTAGGCTTTTTAGGTAGTTTGTTTTGAAGGACAACCGAACACTCCTTACTTAGTGTCACTATGGATATCTCCTCTGACTTCCTTTTGTTTAAAAACAACTCTTTTAGAAATTTAACATACTTGAGCATCTATAAAAGAGCCTAAAAAAGACAATTTTCTATGAAGTTATTTAAAGAGTTCTGAAAACTTACCAAATCGTATATCCATGTGATCCTTCTTCAATTTTGCTAGGTATGTAATATTAGGCTTGAACTTTGATCGCAGGTTTGCATATGCTAAGTTTTATTTTATTTAACCTCAATAATACCGTAAGTGCACGGGTCATTTGCGTAGTATCTAAGGTATTGATCCCACAAGGAGAGTTACTATAGTGCTAAAATCTAAGGTCGAAGTCTATTAAACAAATATTTAACAAACAATAAATTTTAACACGAGGACTAATTAAATCGAAAAACCAAGTCGATCAACAAAACAATAATTAACAATTAACACTTAAATAAAAACAATCACGATGACGATTAACAATTTTAAATAACAATTAATGGAAATTTAGCGATTTGTTGAACAATGATCGCACACCCTCAAATTCAACCTAATGAGTTTACCAAAAGAGAGAAAGGGAAAATTATCTATCCTTAATGTCAACCTAACCTATTACGATTTATCGAATTAATGGTTCTAGATGATCCTAGGGTCAATTACTCTCTTTTAAGTTATAATTGAACCCTAAAGCATAAACCCTAATCAGATTATGGAAAGTTGCAATCTCTCAATTACCAACCTATCCAAAACCTAATTAGTTCTTAAGTTCTCTAATAAACAATTGGAAACCTATCCAAAACTCTCGTTAGCCTAACTTAATCATTTTCTCTCGATTCACCCTTTTAGTTTATTATTGAGATATGAAATGCAGAATAAATCACAATTAATTATTATTGAGATATGAAATGCAGAATAAATCACAATTAATTCAATAAACACATAAAATAATCAGATTTTATTAAATCAACAATAATAATCCAAAGGTGAGTATAGAACATCAACCACACGCAAGTCTATAATTAACTATATCCTAATTTTATAATGGAATAAAATTGAAATACATAGGAACAAAACTCGACGAGATGATGGGAGGCTGCGACTTCAGAAAGCTTCTTAATTCAGGAAGCACGTCGTGTCTACGTCATCTTCCTCTTCTCTCTTCCTTTATCTCTTTCTCGATCTCTTAAGGTTCTCTTTTAGGGTTTCGTTTTTGGTGGCTGATCAAGGCTCTTCCAAAGGTTGCTTCTTCTGTCCCTTAATGTTGTAATTATACTTTGAAAGCCCTAAGGTCGATTTAGGGTCAAAACGGTCTGAAAAGTCTTACAAAACTTGAGTTTTCGTGTCGTCTTGACTAGCGCCTAACCCTTTCTGTCACAATCGTGACCCAAAGTGCACAATCGGGGTCATAGCCTATTATGCCATGATCGTAGGCCATGTTTTTGGCCTGAAACTCTTCAAAATTTCTCCGTTCTTTGCCGTTTACCCTGAAGCACTAACAAACACATCAAGATACTTCAAAAATATAATATTTAAGCTCAAAGACGTATACTAATCCATAAAAAAACAATTAAACACATAAACTAACACAATTGAAACCTAAATACACATTAAACACTCAAATTAACACTAAATACTTAAAAAATTAAACCCTAAAAGACAATGCTAATCACAACTATCAAACTCCTTCTTTAGCTTAGGATGCTCGCCATCTTTATCTCTATCTATATCCTTTTGCCCAATCCTCTCCTCCATAACTTATTTCTTTTCCATGCTTAATTCCTTTCCATTTCTAAAATTAAATGCCTTTATATGCTCCTTAGGATTTTTCTTAATGATTTCAGACAAGCCTTTAATTTGGGTCTCTCAAAAATTAAATTAGCAAAATTTCCTGTTTAGTTTTCTAAGTTATGAATATAAGCCTATTGGTTCCTTAATGAAGCTTCAGTAGCTTAAAAGGAAAACTTTAGGCACCTAAATAAATTTTGTTATAATATCTTCTAGGTTAGGCTTCTTCTCTTATAGAAAATGGTGTCGTTGAAATCTAGGTAAAAGGTTCTATCTCTGTTGCCATGATTTCCTTGATAAAAGTTTGGTTAGTTCCTCTAAGCTAGGTTGTACATATTAATGTATGGATTATTTTGGGATTAGGTTGTATTAACCATATAGTTAACATGTTTGTATCCTTAACCACTTGACAATCTTAGCCTGCATTCCCTTCTCTACATAATTTACACTACATCATCTGAGCTACTATTTCACTAACAATAATCCACCAATTTTCTTACTAAGAGCTTTAACCTAAACTACCAAAGATGTAACTACACTAACATCCTAAACTCTAGTTGCCTTCTTAAGTTTTTCTTTATGTGGAATTCTATTAATAACTATTCATAACCATTTCTTCAATCAACTCTTCGGTTGGTTCAAATCTCTTACAGTTTGAAGTTCCTCCAGTTGCTATGTATATCATCTTCCTAATTGAAGAATTCAAATTATTATAAAATTTTTAAACCTGTAATAAATTTGGAAACTTATGGTGTATACATATTCTCAATAAATATTTAAATCTCTCCTATGTTCATATAAGGTTTCTTACTTAATTTGGGTATAGGAAGAGATTTCATTCCTTATTTCTTATATCTTGACTAATGGAAAGTACTTTATAAGATACTTTTTATCCATTTAGTCCCAAGTCATAGAAGATCCTCTAGGAAGATAATTCAGCCACTGATAGGCCCCTATCCTGTAATGATTAGGCGACCTACCCAGCGCTCTATGGTGACTCTCCAATCGATATCTGAGTCAGCTGGAAAGTTCCCGTGAAGCTAAGCCTATTGCCCTTCTTAAGGAAAAGCTTTAATTCACAATAAGAAATGTAAATAGTGGAGTTTTGTTTTTTAGTTTAATGAAAATTTCAGAGGCACAATGACTATATTTTGATATCCCAAAAATTTCAAAGTCCCTGTAAAAGTTCAAAACACTTTTATTATCACATCAATTTCTTAACTCCAAATTGTGGACTTCAAATCCACTCACATGCAATCTCAAATAGTTACATCAATAAACTTTGAAAAGTTAAAACAATGCCATGCATTCCATTTAAAAACCTTTATACACATCCATTCTTTATACAAAGGTACTTTCCAAAACATGTTCAAAGTTATGCAACAGTTCTCACAAATATGTACAAGGTAAAATAAAAATGTCTACATAACAACACTTGATGAAGTTAACTACTCGCGAGGTAGAGTCCTTGCTACTGAAGCCCCAAAGCGTGCACTTGGGAGTTTTATTTAAAAATAGAAAATAAAGGGTGATGAGCTAAATGAGCTCAGTGAGTGCTATTGGTTTCTAATGGAAACATTTATACAAACATTAACCTCTATATAAGAAAACAATTTCTTTTCTTTTTAAGGAATAATCAATGTTCTTACAAAACACATTCTTTTCTCTTCATAAGATCAATACATATGAAAAACAAAGCATATATATTTTTTCTGAGATCAAGTTCCACTTTTCTTGTAAAGTATACAATATTGGTAATCAATACTTTCATGAACTTTCTTTTTAAAACATAGCCTATCACTAATTTTCTTTTCCACACGGTATCCTTAAGTGTAAGGTCACAGAGTTGAATCTGCATCACTTACCCGTACCTGATTAACCTCTATATACCGATTGTTATGAAGCAGGTTCTGCATTGCTTACTTATAATGATGCTAGCACTACATATAAATCAGAGGTTACGGAGTTGGGTCTACATCACTTATCCGTAACAGTGCTAGTACAATATATACTCCACACGTGCAGAGGGTGACTCACAGGACATACTAATAGACACAACCCACCCATCTTAGTGACAAATGCCCCCGAAACACTGCCATGCATGTTAGGACGTACTCTAATCGATATAATCGTATGTGTAAAGAACTAACAGCATACCATAGGCTAAATCACAATTAATACATAAGTGTGCCTCATTTCAATACCAATTAGAAAAACATATTCAAAATCCATTTCTATGCCTATTCAAAGAATATGCAAATTTCAATTCAATGCCAATTCAAAGCATATGCAAATTTCAATTTAATGCCAACTCAAAGTGTGTGTACATCTCATTAGTTTCCAAGTGCATTCAAAACTCAATTCAATGCTAAATCAAAGCATGTGTAAATCTCATGAAGGTTAACTTTTAAATTCAAGTAGTAGCACCAGTGGAATTATTTATAAACATACTTTTTATAGTAAGGAAAAACTATCTTTACAAAATCAATTTAAAGGTACACTCTAGTTTGTCGTTAACCGTAAACTACCCTCACGTGTTCGATGCTTTTCCTTTATTAGTCCTGAGTCTATAATGATCGAGAAAACTTTATGGTTTTACTCAGCCATAAGGGAGACCCCTAAAGGGTTTCTAAAACTTGCAAAGTATATCCATAACTTACCACCTTGTTTTACAAATTTTATAAAAAAGGGCATAGATAAAATCTTAACATTTAGTAAGATGAAAATTTTGTTTTTTTTTTCATTCAACCATTGAACAACTTCCATGATGTATACATGTTGTCTTCTTTCCATTTAAATAACGTACATAGTATATACCTACTATTTTCACATATTATTAAGATTAAAGTTTTAATGAAGGGATTTAATTTTCTTCTCTTCCATCACTTTGTCTCTTTATACAATGATTAACTTAGCTCAAATTAATAATTTCAACACCTAACCCTATCAGCCTTACTCCTAACTTATGAAAATTTTAAGAATTTATGAATAGAAAGGTTTTAGAAGTATATTTTAGTGAAAAGTTAGAGATAAAAAGGTGGAACAAAGAAAATGAGAGGAAGAAAAAAAAAGTGAGGAACAAAGGTAAGCTTACAATTATATTCAAAAAAATCTTCACAATGTTTCAGTTTACCACAAAATTTTAATATAATCTTTACTTTCAATGGTGATAATTTATGAAAATTTTCATATAAAAACAATTATAAAACAGTAAAAAGATATATTAAAGTCCTTTACTTGAAAATTTTAAAATTAATTAATCTTAAATTTTCACAGAATAATTTTATTCAGGTAATTATGATCATAAAGATTTACTTAAGATATTTTGCAATTTAGTAATTTACTCCTTGTCATAATAGCATGGGAATCAAAATAATAATTAATAGTTTATTTTACTGCCATAATTTGCTTAATTACTTTTTCCAATCAAGTTATTAATAATTAGTATAAGTTTAATAAATATATTAGCAATAATAATTGTTCCAACTTGTTTGTTTTTGTTATAAGTAATTATTACATTAACAATTTGTGTAATGATAATATCAATAAGAGCCTGCATATTTTTTATATAAGTGGATTAATATTTCGCTTCATGACAATATCAACATATATAACGGTATTAACAAAAAATAACAATACTAACCAACATAATCATTAGCAATCACAAAATCTAATTTTAATATTCTCCCAAACACTTAGCATCATTTTTAGATGTCTTTTTAAAATGATGAATAGTATTTGATTTATGATTAATTTTTTATTTAATTAAAATATTAGAAATACAAAGAGAGACAACTCGTATAACAAAGTATACAAACACAAACATAAACACATACCTATTACAAGAAAACCAAGTTGCTTAAACCCATCTATTAAGGAATTTATCTTCTTCCTTGATCATAGGAGATATACTTTACGTAAATAGATAGAAAATAGGATTCATATCACACAATTAGTGGAAAGGAGATATTATGTAATTAAGTGTATCTTTATCTTTTAGGTGTTTAGTTACTGTATAAAGCTTGTATCGACGTTCATGGAATATACATCATTCATCTGTAGATTTATACAATTCTTGAGCATCTTCTATTTCTTTACATGATATCAGAGCACTGTTCCTGGGTCAATTGAAATCCATCCTTCCGTAACACCATGTCAACTGAAACAACAACCAAAAATTCAGCATCGGGTGAAACATCAAGCAAGAATTCACCATATGATGTTCATCCTTCTGAACAACCTAGACAGCTAATTGTTCCAACCAAATTAAACGGGGCAAATTACTCATCATAGAGCAAATCCATGATTCATGCTCTCACAGCCAAAAACAAGATCGGCTTTATCGATGGCACGATCGATCCTCCATCGTCAACTACAGAACCGATAGAATTCAATTTATGGAACCAGTGTAATAGCCTTCTTCTTTCATGGTTGATACACTCGGTTGAGAAAGACATAGCAGAAAGTGTGGTTCATGCCAAAACTGCACAGGAAGTTCTGGGAAGATCTCCGAGACCAATTTTCCCAGAAAAATGCCACGGCTATTTATCAAATCCAAAAGAATATTGCTACCATTTCACAGGGATCCTTGTCAGTCGCTTCTTACTACACGAAGATCAAAGCTCTCTGGGATGAATTGGAAACATATCGCATACAACTGATATGTAATCAAATGAAGGCTCATCAAGACCTTAGAGATGAGGATAAAATGATGCAGTTTTTGATGGGTCTTAACGACAGCTTCAAGAATATTCGCAGCAATATTTTAGCAATGAATCCATTGCCAAACGTCCGCTAGGCGTATTCCATGGTAATTTAGGAAGAAACCCAGATGCAAGTATCATCACAAATGATAGAGAACTTTTCCATCGTTGCAGCAGTACAAAGGCACGGGAACAATCCCTCAAAGACCAACAAAGACAAAGGTTGTGAACACTGTTCCAGATCTGGCCACACAATTAAAGAATGTTGCACTTTGAAGTTCCATTGCAAGTTTTGTGATAAAAAGGGACACACTGAATATCGTTGCAGGCTCAAAAATGGTACATGGAACTCAAACAACAACACTGGCACACAAAATAACCGCAGCAGCTAAGGCAACAATGTGACTGCCAACGCTGTGGAATCCTAAGCGTCACAACATGATTGTGGTAGCAAGATCATGCATGGTTTCACAGCGGATCAACTCCAGCAACTTACCAATGCTCTTTCTGCGATGAATTTGAAGCCTAATTCTAGTAAAAATGATGCTTTTGCCAATGCAGCAGGTCTGTCGACTTTCTCTAATGATCATAATGATTCCATTCTTGCAAAACCTTGGATCTTGGATAGTGGGGCAACGGATCATATAACTTCTGATTCCACACTACTCACTTGCATGAAATCATCAAATATTCCGTTAGTTAATCTGCCTACGGGTTCCACTACACAAATCACCACCACAGGCACCATACCATTTAGCCAAAACATTACCTTAAATGATGTGTTATGCGTACCTTCTTTTAACCTAAATCTCATGTCAGCAAGTAGACTAACCAAATCTCTGAATTGTTGTGTTCTTCTTTTCCCAAATGGTTGTCTTTTGCAGGACCTGGCTACGAGGAGGACGATTGGCTCGGGTGAACAACGGGGTGGCTTGTACTTCATGTCTCCATCAAAGCAATATACAATCAGTTCTTGTCAAGTTTCTCATAGCCCTGATATATGGCATATGCGCCTTGGGCATCCTTCTGCTTCTCGTTTTAAACAAATTTCCCATCTACTTCCTATCAATAATGTAGCGTTCCATAATAATTGTGGCAGACACGCTTACCTTTTCCATCCAGTACCATTTCTTCTCAAAATGCATTTGATTTATTGCATTGTGATATTTAGGGGCCACACAAAGTTGCTACTCACTCTAGGGCTCGTTTTTTTCTCACAATAGTTGATGATTACACAAGGTGTACATGGGTATTCCTCATGCAGAACAAATCTGAAACTCCTCAGTTGATAAAAACCTTCATCACCTATGCTCATACCCAATTTCGTGCCTCTGTGAAAGCCATTCGCGTGGACATTGGCACAAAAATTTTCCCTATACAATCTTTCCTTAAAGAAAATGGAATTGAATATCAACACACTTGTGTTTATACGCCTCAACAAAATGGCGTAGTGGATCGAAAACATTGCCACATTATAACTGTTGCTCGAGCATTGCTATTCCAATCCCATTTACCTTTGTCTTTCTGGGGAGAATGTATTCTTACCTCTGTTTATTTAATCAACCGCATACCAACACCCATCCTTTCACAAAAATCGCCATACGAGTTGTTATATCATAAGCCACCTTCATTTGCTCATTTGAAAGTCTTCGGCTGTTTATCCCATGCAACAGTGGTCCATCCGAAAAACAAATTCAATTCAAGGGTGAAACGATGTGTATTTGTTGGCTACCCATTAGCTCAAAAAGGTTACAAGCTTTATGATATTGAATCCAACAGTTTTCTAGTTAGCCGAGATGTAACCTTTCAGGAAAATATTTTCCCATTTTCAGAAACATCTCAAAACACTCCTTCCCAGCCTGAGCCGCCTCACACCTCTCTCGATCTGTCATTTCCAGAAATATCCTTCAATCCGAACACACACAATTCCCATCTGCCATCACCGATATCACCTGATTCTCCACCATCTCCTATCCCGTTATCTGAAGAAGCATCTTCGGCTTCTGGCTCATCATCCATTCAATCACCATCTGATTCCCTTATGTCACCACCATCACCAGCTTCTGATTCTCCTTCCTCTTCACCAGATCCTCCTGCCGTTCCTTTACGTCGATCACAACGAGAATCACGTCCTCCACGGTGGCATGCCACTTATGATATGGGATCCCGAGCTCATCATTCTACTTCTAGCCAGCCTACACAAGGAACCAGGTATCCCCTTTCTAATTTTTTATCCTATGATGTCTCTCTCATTCACATTGTAGTTTTTTAGCTAACATCACATGTCAGAAGGAACCCACATCCTATGCTCAGGCTGTCCTAGATCCTTGTTGGTGTAAAGCAATGGAAACGGAGCTGGTAGCTTTACAACAGAATCACACTTGGGATGTAGTACCATTACCGAAGGGACATAAACCCATTGGATGCCGGTGGGTCTACAAAATTAAATATAATTCTAATGGAAGTGTTGAACGTTCCAAAGCCCGGCTTGTCGCCAAAGGCTATACTCAGATCAAGGGCATTGATTACAAAGAGATCTTCTCCCCCACTGCAAAGTTGACTACATTTCGTTGTATTTTGACCATTGCAGCTTCACGGAACTGGCATGCACACCAATTAGACATTTAGAACGCATTCCTGCATGGGGCGTTACATGAAAAAGTATACATGGAACTGCCTCTTGGACTTCGCCGACAGGGGGACCATATGGTATGTCGTGTCAACAAATCTTTATACGGCCTCAAACAGGCTTCTCGAAATTGATTTGCCACTTTTTCTCATGTTATTCAAGAGTATGGCTATTGTCAATCAAAGGCGGATTATTCATTGTTTTTCAAAGTTCAAGGGACGTCGATCACGGTTGTTCTCATCTACGTTGATGACATCCTCTTGACGGGAAATGTTCTCAAAGAAATGCAGCATCTTAAAAAGTGTCTTCTTAACCATTTTCAGATCAAAGATCTTGGAGAATTAAAATATTTTTCTTGGCATAGAATTCTCTCGTTCAAAAACTGGAATCTTTATGTCCCAAAGAAAATATGCATTGGACATTTTAG
>JANQBM010000005.1:33589690-33599980 GCA_025594535.1 Erythroxylum domingense | reverse complement strand
TGAGTTTTGTTAGTGATGTGACACGCCACCCTCGCGGGGCACGGATCCGGGTATCACTGTCGATATCAGGTTCGGGTCCAGCGGGAGTGGGGTGTTACAACATAGATACCCAAAAGATTGGTTTATATTTTAGTTCATAATGTTCATTAGTTATTCAAAATGTGTTTGATGGAGTTATTGATATGATTCAAAGTCAATACGTTTTAAATTAATTCCTATTCTCCTATTGATTTATAATTTTATGTCATTACTAATGATGGAAAGATAGTGATTAGGTTATTTGTAACTCTCTCTTTTATCAATGGAATTTTTTAATTAGAAAAGGCTATTGTACTAATCCTCATTAGTATGCAACATTATGTTAAATTTAACTTTTATTTACAGAGTGATGTTTAAACTTTAAATAAATATATTTAAAAAAGGACATTACAATTTTTGATTACTAATTTATTTATTATTGATTCGTCATATAATAATAGATAGTGATGTATTTTTCATTTCAATAAAATATTTTATTTTTACTTTTATAATTTTTACTTCTTACTTGTTATATACTGGTTTGATAGCATTTCAATAGCGATCAAACCTTTAAACCTTAAACCTTTCCTTTAAGTAGTTTAATGTTCGGTCCAATTTTTAAACATTGATTACAATACATCCACCTCAAATTTGCATTTACTAAAACTAGGTATGTGTGACATAACTTATCTTCGAATACTAAAACTAAGCTCAAAAATTAATTAAACACCAAAGTATGCAGAACCAAAATATGAAATGTGAGTATCATACTTACTCTATAAGTCATCAAATAGCATATGGAAGATTCATCTGTCTATCCAATTTGGACGGTGTTCATGTCACCTGTGAAAGTTTTAAGAAGAGAACTATTGCATATCTTCTAGATTCCCACTATGGGCTTCACTAGGTCGAACCCCACTCCTCCTAATTTCTCCTATTCTACTTCTGATTATCTCACCCTAATCTCCATTTAGAGAGTACCTCAACAAAAAATTGGCAACGTTATCCTAGGGTAAAGAAGTGTTCTATAGGCTTTGGATAATCTCTACTACTAATATCTTTGTGTTTTAGTGCTTATCTTCAAATAATCTCTTGTTATGCTCAATCCAGATTGCACTGTAGCCCCCAAGGTAATTGTAAAGATCACCTAATCTATGTGTTTCCTTTTATGATGCTATGTTGACCATTACAAAATGTCATGTTGGTTCCAAGGGAGGTTCTTTCACCGTATAGTTGCATCATAGAATCCCAAATTAGCTTAGAGGTAGTGCATCTAAAAAATAAGTGAGATATATTTTATAGTTCTAATCCATATAAGACACCTTTGACTGAAACATTTAAGAACTTACTTAGTTTGTCTTTGGTGTTTAGCTTCCTTTTTGCAAGTAACCATAGAATTTTGAGGGATGGTGTGTCAAAACAAAAGTAGAGATGACTAAGGCACTTCAGGAGAGTTCTCAGTAATTCTATTTTTGCATGCTTTATTTATAAAGCAATATGATTAATTCCCCCTCTATATTACCTTCTCTTATAAGTTAGGTTCTAATGTAATCATCAATTCTTCTCCACATCAATTTTTGCATTGTGTGAGGTAATAACCTCTCTTACTATTATTTGATCCCTTATATGATGCTTGAGTTCTATTAAACTTTGCACCTCTAGTAATGGCCCTATTGGGAATAATTATTATGCTAGAAGTAGGTAGTGGAGCCATTCCATACCTTTTTTGGAATTCCATCCTATGAGCCTCCATTAGTGTGGCTATGTGTTTTAGGGTCTATGATACATTTGGTCCTGGTCTCTAACAATAGATGTTCTTTTGCTTAGTATAGTGAATGTATACCCATCTGACCTATATTGAATTATGTTTTGTAAGCAACCTCTAGCCTCTTCTTAACATTTAGACATGATTTGCTACCTATATAAGTATTAACCCTAAGTCTCCACTTTACCTTAATTATAGAGTTGTTACTGCCATTCCAAAACTAGTTAAATCTACTAATAATCCTATTAATCTCCTTAATGAGGTTTTTAGGGAACTATAGGTGAATTGTGCAGTAAATATATATGTTACTTAAAATAGAATTTGCAAGTTAAACCCTCCCTATAAGTGACATAATTATGTTTTTCTAACTGGAGAGTTTATTCTAGATTGTTTCTAGTAAAGGCTTGAAATCAGAGTGAGTATTTCTTTTAATAATGATAGGTATACCCAGATAAGTAAAAGGGGTCTAATTCATCTTAAACTAATCTAAGTTGACAATGTTGTTGTTAGCCGCGAATTATTTATTTATTTAAGCATGATTTGAATGAAGTATGAGGTTTTGATGAATTAAGTTTTTGGAGTTAATTATTATGTTAATGTTAGTACAATTTTTTATTATATGGTTTAGTTAAGTTAAAGTAATAAGAAGGTTGAAGGGTATTTTGGGAAGATCACTTAAGGTTAAAAGAGCATAAGCTTATAAGGAAGGGTAAAATGGACTTTTTGGGCTCACTAAGGGTAAAAAGGGGAAGAAGAATTGTGGTCTTGTAATTGAAGAAGAAGAAAAACGAAAATTGGAGAGAGGAAGAGAGAGTTGTTGTGGGAGAAGAAGAAAAGAAGAGAAAATTAAGCTAGGTTTCCAATTTTTTTAGTTTTAAAGAGTGATTTTGAAGTTGTTCAAGAAGGAAAAAAGAAAGAGGAAGATTAGAGCTTCCATTTGAGCCAAGAGACTCAATAATTGGTGAAGATTCAAGGTAAGTTTATATTTAAACATTTGGATTTTTGGAAGGGTTTTGGTTAATGAAGCTTAAGAAATGCACGGGTTTCAGTATTTTATGATCAATTTTAGTGTATATATTTCTTTGAGTTCTCAATTAGAAGTCCTATTGAATTGGGATTTTTTTTTACCAATATTGAAGGAAATTAAGAGGAGAGGCAAGATGAGCAAGAAGAGAGGCATCTTTGAGCAACTGTTAAGTAAGGAATTCAAGGTGGGTTACATTTTTATAATTGAATAATAAGTCATTATTGTTTCTTTCGAATCAAGAAAGAAAATATTTTTCAATTGTATTATAAATTTGCATTTATTGCTCTTTGAATGCTTTGAGAAAGTGCTATGTATTTGGTATGTGAATATTGTGTGGATGATTTACGAAAAGAATGCGAAAATGAATCTGTTTTGACATGAATAGATTACTATGTTTATGAAATCACTTTTTAAAAAAGTGCCATTTTGGGCAACAAGTTTTCAAGTTATGAAATACATGTTATGTGGGTTTGGTTTGGTCTATTATGTATGTCAAGTGCACTTTGACTAAAGGCTTCTCCCGCCTACCCGCAAGTGGCATGGAGCTCCTTCAGGGACTCCCTCATGTTTACGACTATGCAAAAACCACTATGTGGGATTGTGTTAGTTCATTCTGTTCACGACTACACAAGACCATTTCATAGGAATGTGTTAACTCGTTCTATTTATGGACCTCCCAAACCATTTTGATGTGCTTATATGTTGACCAGTTTATTGAATGGATGATTTGTGTTGAATATAAATTGTTTGATAGATTAAGAATTTGGAAATATGAGTTTCACAATGCTTTGTGAATTTTTACAATGGTTTTGCTTGTTACTAGTTATAAAATTATTACCCACGAGCTTTAAGATCACCCCTTTTTCGTCCCATCTTCAGGCGATGAGCAAGAGATCAAGTGATCGAGCATAAGGGCATTACTCTGGATTATGTTTATTTTGTATTTTAAGTTAGTTTTTGTGAAACAAGGCTTTAGTTGCATTTTGAGCAATTCTACTTTGCGTAAATCATGTATTTTTTGAGCTATGATGGATTGTGGCTTGAAATGCTCACTAAAGCTATGTACAAACTCTATTTTGATTTAGTAATAAGATTAAGATTTGAAGATGTTTCTATCAATCATGTACATATTTATCCTCTTGGTTGAGATTGTCAATTGTTAAAAGTGATGGAATTTGGGTTGTGTTGAAAGGATGTGTGTGTTCATTTTAGTGTTGGATGGTTCAGGTCTATCCGAAGATTTCGCCGCGGCGAACCTTTCCTGAAAGGCGCTCTCGCTTGATTCTGTGACTTCGTTACGGTGAAGCCAAAAGTTGGTCGCAACGAACTTTTCCAGAAAGGTCTTAGAAAAGTCGAACTTTCCTGATGGGTCCTTGTACATGATCCTTACCCAATCCTCTGGTAAGGTAGCTTTGTAATAAGTACCTAAACTCGGGCGCCAATAGTTGTTGCAGAAGAATTAACTCCTCCTAAAATTAGTATAAGTCTTTTGCTTTTTTTTATAGATAATCTAGACATTTCTTTAAAAGATTCCAAAGCCTTTATGAGTATAGCTATTGAGTCTTTATCAGTTCTAGAAAATAGAAACAAGTCATCCATAGACGATAAATATATAAATATTTATGTTTTAAATTTTGCATGGTATATGAATTTCTCATTCCTTTTAGAAGTCGTTAGTATTCTTATAAACACCTCTATAGCTAGTGCGAACAAACAAGGTGATAAAAGTTCCCTATGCCTTAATCCCCTAGCACCTTTAATTATTTTTATTGACTCCACTTTTATGAGTATATTATAGGAAGGAGTAGAGATGCATTGGTATATCAAATTAGTGAATGTTTTTGGTATTCCAAATGTTTTTAGAGTATTCCATAGGAAGTTCCAGTATAATGTGTCAAAAGCCTTTTGGAAATCAACTTTGATCACACAGTTCCTACTAGATTTCTTTTTATTATAGCATTTAAGGAGTTCTTATAGTAATAAACTGTTATCTCCCATATATCTATCCTTAATGAAAGCACTTTATGAGTTATCAGCCATATACTCCACCAATAGCTTCAATATACTAGCTAGGATTTTTATAATTAATAATTATCTTATAAATGACATTGCAATAAGATATAAGCTAATAATCCTTAAAGTAATTAAGGAAACCACCTTAGGGAAAAGGGTTATATGGGTTTTACTAACCTCCCTCAACAATGAACTGTTTTTAAAAAATTACATTATAGCTTTAGTTACTGTAATGTTTATATGTTCCTATGTATACTTAAAGAAGAAAGTACTATGCCCACCTCGACTCGAAACTTTGTTTGGGTGTAAGGAGAATAAGGCCTTCTTCACCTCCATAAGTTAAACAGGTTAGATTATAATATTAGCTAATTTAAGAGGAATCTTACTCCTAACTATTTAAGTTACCTTGTTTATATAAAAGTTAGCGTTTAAAATAGCTCCTAAAAAAAAGGCAAAAGTACTTATTTCTTAACATTTATGTGAATAATACAAGGAATATATATGTGAGATCCCATATCGGTTGGAGAGGGGAATAAAGCACGCCTTATAAGGGTGCGGATACCTCTCCCTCAAAGACGTGTTTTCCATGGCCCAACGTACTGGATCCCATCAGAACTCTAAAGTTAAATCTGCTTAGGCAAGAGTAGTACTAGGATGGGTGACCTCTTGGGAAGGCCTTGGGAAAAGCAAAACTGTGAGGGCTTGGCTGGGTCAAGATCCAAAGCAAACAATATTTGCGAGCGGGTAGTCTGGGCTGTTACAATGGTATCAGAGCCAGTACCCATATCGGTTGGAGAGGGAAACGAAGGACGCCTTATAAGAGTGCGGATACCTCTTCCTCAAAGACGTGTTTTCCATGGCCCAACGCACCGGATGCCATCAAAACTCTGAGGTTAAATGTGCTTGGGCAAGAGTAGTATTAGGATGGGTGACCTCTTAGGAAGGCCTTGGGAAAAGCAAAGCCGCGAGGGCTTGGTTAGGCCAAGACCCAAAATGGACAATATCTGCGATCGGGTGGTTTGGGCTGTTACAATGGTATCAAAGCCAGTACCTGAACCGGTATGTCAGCGAGGACATTGAGCCCTAAAGGGGGTGGAATGTGAGATCCCATATCGATTGGAGAGGGGAATAAAGCACGCCTTATAAGGGTACGGATACCTCTCCTTTAAAATGCATTTTTCATGGCCCAATGCACCGGATCCCATCAGAACTTTGAGGTTAAATGTGCCTGGGAAAGAGTAGGACTAGGATGGGTGACCTCCTGGGAAAGCCTTAGGAAAAGCAAAACTGTGAGGCTTGGCTGAGCCAAGACCCAAAGCGGACAATATCTGCGAGCGAGTGGTCTGGGCTGTTACAATATAGGACAATACAACCCTAATTACCTCCTTAAATTAGAAAGAATCCATTTATTC
The DNA here is from genome assembly GCA_025594535.1 of Erythroxylum domingense. NCBI lineage: Eukaryota > Viridiplantae > Streptophyta > Magnoliopsida > Malpighiales > Erythroxylaceae > Erythroxylum > Erythroxylum domingense. Next base: position 33,593,745 of record JANQBM010000005.1, on the reverse strand, counting down.
TAAGGAATAAAATCCCACTAACTAATAGAATATCAACTGATTATTTATAGAGAGTCAACTAACTAATTCTAGAGACAATCAGTTGATTATTTCTATAATATCAACACTCCCCCTCAAGTTGTTGCATAGATATTGGTCCTACCCAACTTGCTTAAAAATAACTCAAATTCTATCTTAGTAGCCTTTTAGTGAAGACATAAGCAACCTATTGTGTTATAAGTACAAATGGTATACAAACAAGTCCAATTTTAAGTTTTTCTTTTATGAGCTGTTTGTCAATCTCCATATGCTTCATTCGATATGTTGAATTAGATTGTTAGAAATACTGAGAGTTTTGTTCTCACAAAACTACTTCATTGGTTGCTCTATTAGTTTCTTAAGTTCTTCCATTACTCTTTTAAGTTAAATTATTTCACAAATTCATTGAACCATTGCCTTATATTCAGCCTCTTTACTACTTTTGACTATCGCACTTTTTTTCTTACTCTTCCAAGTTACTAAATTTCCCCACAAATATGTGCAACATCGAGAAGTTGATCTTTTGTTAGTAAGAGACCTGGCTTAGCCTACGTTAGTTTTAACTCTCCTTTTATCAATCTTCTTAAAAAATAATCCTTTCCTTGGAGTTCCCTTTAAGTATCTTAAGATACTATACACTAATTCCAAGTGTTCTTCATAGTGAGCATGCATAAACTGGTTTCTTTAAAAGGTCTAGGATATAAATAGATCAGGTTTCGTACCAATTGTTGATATGTCTTATATCTACTCGAACTCCTTCCCTAACTTCAAAGCTTTGAGTTGAATTTATAGGAGTATCTGATGGTTTACATTCACTCATCCTAGTTTCTTTTAAAAGGTCTAGGATATACTTCCGATGGGTGACTACTATGCCCTTTTTAGATCTAGCAATTGCCAACCCTAAGAAGTATCTAAGATACCCCAAGTCTTTGATTTCAAATTTCTTTGAGAGATTATTTTTAAGAATTTCAATTTCCTCAAAATCATCGCTAGTGAGAATAATGATATCTACACACACAATTAAAATCATAGTCCTTCCTTTTGTAAAAATTTTTATGAATAGACTATGATCTTTAAGAAACCTTGAGACTTCACAAAATCTTATGAGTCTTACAAACCCGATCCTTGGTGATTATTTCATCCTATATAAATTTTTTTTTAGTTTTCATATCCTTTATTTGAATCTTTTCACTAAATCCTATAACAGGCTCCATATACACCTCTTCTTCTAGATCTCCATTTAGGAAGACATTTTTCACATCCAATTGATGTAAAGTCCAATATAGATTAACTGTAATAGAAAGCAACACTCTCACAGTATTTAACTTAGTGATAGGTGAAAATAATCTATGCCATGGGTTTGAGTAAACCCCTTAGCAATGAGGCGAGCCTTATATCTTTCAAATGATCCATCATAATTTTACTTTAAGATGAACACCCATTTACCAATGTTTTCCCTCTCGAAAGATCAACTTCTTCCTATGTTTTATTTTCTCCAAAGCTCTCATCTCCTTCAATAATACATCCCTCCACTTAGGAATATTTAGAGCCTTTTATATATTATTAGGAATGGAAACATTGGATAACTTTGAAGTAAATGCTTGAAATGATGGAGATAGACTTTGATATGATAAGGTGTTATATAGAGCATATTTGGTACAAGTTATAGAACCTTTCCCAAGAGCAACAGGTAAATCTAAGGTTTCATTCGACTCTAGATTAGATATTGGTTTAGGTGACACTGAATCCATAGAAATAAACTCAAATTGAGATTTACCTTATTGGTCTCCAATTTCTAAATTTATTTCCAAGTTAGACTCTTGACCATGTTGCAAGTTCTTTATGTTTTTCTGTCATCCTAGATTTTTTTCAAAGAGACTTTCGCTTTAAAATGATTTCCATCTTGTCTTACAATTTCATTCTTTGCTTGAGGTTGAATTTGTAAAGGCATTGAAGATAAATCCTTTTTTTCATTATTTGATACACTATTATTGTTTGAATTAAGATTATAGAAAATATCTATATCATTATCAAAAAACGAATATTCACTGTGTATCTCCTCCTAAAGATGAGGTGAGGATAAAGAAAGGTTTATATTCAAGGAAGGGGACATCCATGGAAATAAAAAACATTATGGTTATTAGATCAAAGCACATGTACCCCTTTTTAGTGGAAGGATAACAATCAAAACACATTGTCGTGCGTAAGGATCAAGGTTTTCCCTAATTATTGTCATGAATATGAATAAATTCAATACACCCCAATACTTTAAGAGAGCGATAATGTGATAATCGAGATGAAGGTAAACATTTATTAAAACATTTAAGAGATATTTGAAAATTTAAAGCTTTTGAAGGCGTCCTTGATTAAATATGTAGCTATTAGGATGGCCTTACCCTATAAGGACTTAGAATTATTAGTTGAAAACATTAGAGATCTTGCAATTTCTAATAGATGTTTATTTTTTCTTTTCTCTATTCCATTTTTTTAGGGTATCAGTACAAATCTTTCATGAATAATACCTTTTATAACAAAAAATTCTTTAAAACTGTGTTGAAGTATTCTTTTCCATTATCACTTCTAAAAACTTAAAATCTAGTTTGAAATAGTGTTTGGATCATTTTACAAAAGTTTTGAAGCACCCTCTCAACATCTAACTTCTCAATGAATAAAAATAACCAAGTAATTTTAGTGTGGTCATCAATAAAAGTTATGAACCATCTTTTTCCAGTTATTGTTTTTATTCTTGAAGATCCCAAAATATCACTATGGATTATAACAAAGGATTTTATGGCCTTGTAAGGTTGTGTTAGGAAAGATGTTCGATGATGTTTAGCAATTTGACAAATTTCACACTAAAACGAAGGTAGATATTTATTTGTAAAATACTTCGAAAATAAATTTCTCATATAATGAAAACTTGGATGTCTAAATATAAAATGCCATAACATAATTTTGTTCTCATAAAGTATTCAACTAAAGTTAAGAAAAGTTCTCTGGAATTACCTGTTTGAGTCATATCCATTTTCGAAGAAATTTAGACCTCCAACTTATTTAGCACTGCCAATTCTTTTTCCTGTGTTCAAACCTTGGAATTGACAATTGCATAAAAAAAATTAGCTTGACAATTTTGGTCAATAGTTATTTCAATGACTAACAACAAATTGTAAGAAAATTTAAGAATATGAAGAACATTATGAAGTGTAAGATCAGGGGAAAGAACAATTGATCCTTTCCTAGCTATTGCCAGGTAGGAACTGTAGGTAGTTTTATTCTTTTCTTGTTATTTTTTATTTAGCATCTATTCCTTTTGAAATGAGTGCAAAACCTTCAACCTCTGATTTGGTGTTACCAATCATCACTTTCCACCTCATCTCCTCTCTCCTAACTTCATCCAATTCTTGATTCAATCCTATAAGACTAACATAATTCTTGATTCAATCCTGTAAGAAAAACATAGACTCTATCTTTTCTTCTTTTTCTTATGTAGGACACTATCATTTGGAAAATCCCAATTATCTTCTTAACATAGGCCTAATTCCTTCCATAAAGTTACAAATTTTTTATAAAATAATGTAACATCACGGTCTCCTTACTTAGCCTTCCATAGCTTCGTTTTTAGTTCAAAAATTTAAGAAGAATTTTTAATATCATAATACATCTCTTAGACTGCATCGCATACATCTTTTGTTTTTGACAAAAACATATAAGGTTTCTCAATTATAGGTTCCATGGAATTAATCAACCAAGCTATGATCAAAGAATTTTTGGACCTCTATATTGCCATATTTAGAGCATCTGAAGGTAGTCTTGTTGTCTCTCCTGTCAAATACCTGAGTTTTCCTTTGTCAGAAATGACCAACTTATTGTTTACGACCATTCAAGGTAATTCTAGCCACACAACCTGTAACATCCCATCACCGATGAGAAGGGTAGAATAGTAATTTCGAGTGGTCCATGGGCGTTTAGAAATGCCTCTATATGTCCATGCATACACATACATGTGAATGGTACATTTTGCACATGAAAATGACTGT
>JANQBM010000005.1:33510633-33533867 GCA_025594535.1 Erythroxylum domingense | reverse complement strand
GACCTTGATCTCCCTGAAGAAAAGCAATTCTTCAAACCTCCTATTTTGAAAATAATAGAACTCGATGTCTTACCCTCGAAAACATCTATTGCTACAAAATTCTATCCATTGGTTCCAACTCAACAAGTCAAAACTATTGGAATGGAAGAAGTGAGACATTCTGAGCAGTGGAATCAGGAAACCTTGGTGAAGGAGATAGAAGAACTTGATACTAAGGTTGATGATCTACAAGACTCATTGGGTGATCTTCATGAGGAACTAGCTTATGTACGAGTTACAATAGAAGAAGACCTCAAAATGATTAGAACAAATATGCAATGCATATTTTCTGAAATAATGAAGCATCTGAGGTGACCTTTTTGATTAATAACAAATAGGGGGAGAAGAAGAAAAAAGGGGGAGATAAGATGAGAAAGAAGGAAGAGAAGAAAAAAGGGGGAGACAAGATGAGAAAAGAAGGAAGAAAAGAAAAAAAGGGGAAAACAAGATTAAAGAAGAAAAAAAACAGAAGAAAAGAAGAAGATAACATGTATATATGTATTCTTGGTTACTGTCTTCTTATTCTTTGTTTATTGTTGTTTGTTGTTTTCTTATTCATCAATTAAATAAAAATTCATTCACTTTGATTTTTCTAAAATTATGATTATTTGTTATCATCAAAAAGGGGGAGATTGTTAAGTCAAAAGGACTTTACGATGATTAATTTTGATAACAATCAAATAATAATAATGTGATAAACAAATGAACGTATTTGACAAGTGTGTTAAGTGTGCAGATGCAAAATCAAAACACAAACGCAAAAGGAAACACAGATGCAAAGTCAGTATAGATGCAAAGTCAATATAGAAGCAGAAGCAAACATAGACGCAAATTCGGTATAGATGCGAAGTTAAAATATAGAAACAGACGTGAAGTTAAAATACAGACGCAGACGCGAAGTTAAAATATAGACGCAGACACAGACGCAGACGCAGAAGCAGATACAGACGAGAAATCAAAACGTAGACGCAGACGCAAAGTAAACACAGACGCAAAGACATAGATGATACATTTATTTAGTCAGAGTTAGTTACAGAACTCAACTAAATAACGGTTATCTAGAAGCGGTTATTAAGAATCAAGAAGCGGTTATCAAAGATCAAGAAGCAGTTAGAGACGAAGGCTATAAATACTAGTCGTAGTCAGAGATGTTACAATCTTAGAATCTTAGATAAAAATTCTTACAGTACTTAGAAAAGAGAAATTATGTAGTGCGATATGAAGAGAACTAACATTACTGTAACAAAAGCTCACAATCTTTTTCTAGTGAGAGAAAGAAAAGGCTCATAGCTAGGAGAGGCTAAGATAGCTAAAAGAATACTTTGTAAGAGACTTGAAGAGGCTCTAGAAGGTAAGAAAGAATACTTGTAATTGTTTGGAGTATAGTGAAACACTCAGACGAACTCTGAGGTCTGGACGCAGCCCACGGTTTGGGGTGAACCAGTATAAAAATCGCAGCATCTATTCTCTATTCTTTACTTCAGTTTATCTTGTTGTTAAACAATCATAAATAAATTATTTGCGATTTAACTAAGTAATAATTTGTGGTATCTTTTTAACAAGAAAGAGAAGTTATTAGCAAGATTTTATATTCACAAAAAAGGATACACCATTTAACCCCCCTTCTTGTGTATCGAGTTTCTTGTACGTAAAGTCTATACTAATGTGTGATTTACTTCACTACCCACCTTCACCACTAACTCATTGAGTTAGTTAAGAGTCACTGTTAACTCACCTAGTTAGTAAGGGAGTTATACCCTTTAAGCCACCAAATCTACTAAGATAATTAAGAATATGGTCCTGAAAATGCCCTACTTTATTTCCATATCATTGAATCACTTTTTTACTTCTTAAAGAAGTGCTCTTGGTTTCTAAGATAGTACTCCACTTTCCTTAACTTATTTAACTTTTTACTCTATGTTTTCAAAATATCACCACATTATTACCTCTTAAACTAACAAATGTCTTGATGAGCCTTTAGTTAAGTATCCTATACCATTTTAGTGTATAGTCCATCTAAGTACACTTATGTTGTGGTCACATTACTTCATGATTAAGTTAGCAACCTTATAGATTTTATACCTTTGGAATTCCTCATTAAATTCATATTTCTTCACACACCTTCAAATATAACATAACTTAGTTTCTCTAATTATCTTTATTCTCACATTTAAATCTTAACCATCATCAAAGATCTTTATAAATGTGTACCAATAAACACCAACTCTTATATACTCCTAAGATTTCATCAATATCTCATGTTTTTTACTCACATGCAAGATTTCATCTTATTCCATAGATAGCATCTCAGCTTCATGCCAAGTTATGAACCAAGCATATTTGAATCTTGATCGCCATCAAATATTTTTATAAATGTGTACTAATAAATACCAACTATCGTATACTCTTAAGATTTCATCAATATCTTATATTTTTCCACATATAGGGTTTTATCTTATTCCATAGATAACATATGATCCTCATGCCAAGTTATAAGCCAAGCACTGAACAAGGTTCACCAAGACTTATATGATTTTGTTATATAGACTTAAAGGTCTAACAATAAGGTAGAGTGCATACAAACCTCATATAATCTTCATAGTTGTGCGTTATCATTTTATTTATTTCTTAGTTTTCACTCTATTTCTTCTCATATGTTAAACTAAATTTGTGGGTTTTATTCTTAGATGAAGTTTAAAAGGGAAGCGCATATAACATTTTCCTAGTTGGTCTCAAAGTGTTTTTATAACTACTTGACACTTATAATGATATTATGACAATTTAAGATAATGATGTTGTCAAATACGTTAATTTGATTGGAATCCATACCCATATCATATTTGTGTGAACATATATGACTAGGATTATGCACCAAGTTACAAGACATATAAAGTTAGATGTTTAGAACATACCTAATTTACATTTTTTGGTGCATTTTCCATTTTTAAGAAAAATAAAAAAGCAAGTAAGGAAGATGTTTGGGCGTGATATTGATAAATAATTTATGGCATGTAACAATAATTTAATTAATATAAATCATGAAAAAATATCATTAAAATAATAACCATATAGTTAGAAAAAGGGGAATTTTTAACCCAAATGTTTGGATGAACCGGTTCAAATAAAAAAGAAAGCATTTCTTTAACTTAGATCCAAAAGTGTGGTAACATTTTAAAAGAAGGCAAAAGGATCAATTAGCCTAATTTTTCAAAAAAAATCAATTTAAACTCAAAAATTTCTAAAAGTTCAAAATAAACCGTAACATTTTAAAAACATTTAAAGCTAAAAGTGCATTTTGAACCTCAACTATTTACAACAAAATATAGAATAGACCCTAATGTTTCGAAGCATTCAAATTAAACCCCAATATTTTCAAAATATTCAAACACAAATCCTAAATGGATAGAAAATTTAACGGAGTTAACTCACCATCAGTTAAACGCTACGTCAATGATGATATTGCATTATTTTCTTATTATTTAAATAAATAATGCACCCTATTGCCACTTAACAGGTGAAACTTACTATCTAAAATGTATAAATATGGCCCCATTATCATGTAACAAGTGGAACTTACTGTTTAAAATGTATAAACAGTGGAGTCACATGGTTGTGACACCCATTATTTTGGATAATTTAAAAAATTATTTATGTGGCAGTGGAGCTTGCTTTTTATTTAAAAATAAAAATAAAATCATATCAATATTAATATAACATTTAACTAATAGGAGTTAACCCTGTCTAATTTTTCATCCATTTAGGGTCTGATTCTAAATGTTTTAAAAATGTTAGTTCAATTTGAAAGCTTCAAAACGTTAAGATTCAAGTTGTACTATATTGTAAATGTTCAAGTTCAAAATACACATTTAGCCAAACATTAATTTAAACCCTAACTTAATATCCATGTCCAAGATCTATTAAAAAATTTCACCTCGAAATTTTTGGTATTTGTCTACTGGCTCCTTTGTCAATTGTGCATATAAGCTAGCAAAAGAGAAGCTCACAAATAGAATCCCTCGTAAACATAAATCCCTAATTTCCAAAAATCCTCATCTATTGTATAATCCTTAATATAGTGAGAGGTAATAGATATATGAAAGGTGGTTTTCCAGCTACTAGAAAGGACTAGCCTATCTAGAAAGTGAATAAGAACGATGATCTATTACAAGAGTATAAGGTGAAATGTTATTTTTTACCCTGCAGTGTGTTAAAAATGACTACCTAAAACTTCAATGAGAAGCACTTTGTTGGCCAAAGAGGATTTGCTGAAGTTTACAAAGGGTATATAAACTTTTACATAATGAAAACTACAAAACTAAGTAAAAAAAATTTACACAATTTTCCATGCATGTTAATAGGAATATCTCAGGTAAAAATGATCTTAAAAGAAAAATATTGGTACAAATTCTTATATGTTTAAATAGAGCATGAGAAAACAACTAGATTGGTTGATCAAAATCAAGATAGTTATTAAAGTTGCTTAAGGTCTAGGACATCCTCACACCAGTTGAAAGTTATTCATTTATCGAGACCTAAAATTCTCAAATATTCTACTTGATAGTGTGAATTTTCATTACTAAACTCATAATAAATCTACTTATATTAATATATGAGGACATTTGGGAAATTAAGGACTCGCAAATCCCTTATTTTGAAATCTTCTTGTCTAGGAAAGAGACAAGAGGGGCTTTATTTATGGGTCCCTCTTGCCAACTTGGATGGAAAACTAGTGAAAGGACTTATAAATAAATGTTTAAGAAAGTTAAAGTGGAGTTTTTTAACGAATTTGTAATAGAGCTATTAAGTTAGAGTTTAAATTAAATATTTTCAAAATATTAGGATTTATTTTGAACGTTCATAAATGTTTCAATTTAAATTATATTTTGTGACGGTTCAAATTGACACTTTCAACTTAAAAGGAACCTTAACTTTTTAAAACTATTATGTTTAAATCCCAAATTGATGAAACCCTAAGCTCTAGTTTCTTCAAAATTGGATATGTTAGTATCTTTTATTATTTTATATGGTTCCCACACGTAAGTTGGGTATCTCATCTAGCAAAATGGGCTCTTTAATCTTACCCATGTTACCGAAGTCAATCAATGTTATGAATACCGTACCGATCCTAGTATCGGATTAAGTTCTAATACAGTATTGTACCACTAGTGATTAATATCAGGTATCGTTTCAGGTAATTTTTAAATTTTATGAAATATTCCTTGATTTTTTAACAATTGTAAAATAGTCTATTAGTATATTATATTGTATATTTTATAATTTTATATCAATCATGTCTCCAAAAATCATAATAATCCAAATTTAAAATAACAACAATTTATTTATTTTTATTAATATTAATTTTCAGATATTTAACATATAAATAATAACTACAATTAATATAAAAAAGATAATCATCATACAAATATAAAATTAAAAACAATACAAGATATTTAAAATATTACAATTTCATCATATACTAAATAATAATTAAATCAAAACATTAAATAAAAAGAAAAATAAACATCATTAACTCTCTAATTATTACAATTTACCATAAAAGTTTGTGATGAGGAAATAACCAAATAGAATTGAAACATGAAATAAAAATATTTTACAATTACATTGCATATATAGAATTTAACGTATAGATCAAATATAAATAAAAGTAAAAGAAGAGGAGAAACAAAAACCTAAAACTTCACTCCATCATCTAGGGAGATACTCGCTATAACTGAACTAACCTAATTACCATTTGGTAAAAAATCCTCATCATTGAGAGGAACATCATTCAAATTCAATGAACCAATTGACATGTTAATGCTTTCCCATTTAAGATTATCTTTCAAGTCACTCATATTTACCAAACTTGGTTCCTCAGAAACCCAATATGCCAAAAGATTGATATTATCAATGCAAATTGGATCTACTAAACTATTTGTTCTGTTAAGAGTCCTAGTAAACAATACAACTTAATTATTAAAAAATTATAATAAATTATATCTAAATTAATAATGATAATAAAATACCTTTCTTAAAGCTTTAAATTGTAACGAACAAAAACCAAGTCATTCATTCTCTTGTACTCCAATTAATTCCTTTTCTTGGAATGGATGAATTCAAATGTGTTTCAATTCCTTTTACAACCTGTTGCACTCACACATTGACTTAGAATTTGAATTATAAATATTTACAATTCTGGAACACCAGTTCCGAATTGATCCCACCAAGAAACTGTAAGTTGTAAGGCAACCAAAGTAGCTTTATAAATAAAATAAAGGGATAATTAATTTTCAATAAGTGTCAAAAGTGAAAAAATATATACCTGGACAAAGTTTTGCTTTTTATCAAATAGCAATTGACATCCCAAAATCCCCAGAAGATTGCTTATAAAGCTCCATTTGTGAGTTCAAGAGATCTTGCATCATCTCATGGGCAACAACTATTATAATAGTTAGCAGCATTCTCCTATTAACTTCAACTTGTTTTGTAAAACTTAGTCTGAAATAGACACTAGGATTTAAAAATGCCCGAGCCGTAAACAACGGAGAGTAAAGTTATCTTTCTCATATGTCATTGATGATTGCAAGATAAGATGAGTACAAAGAAGGACTATTTTTCATATTGTTATTGATTACTTCCTTTGCCTTCTCTATGGCATAAAAAAACTCATTGTTGCCTTTTCATCACTATCAGCCAAATGAAGTACCCTCACCAAGGGCTCACAAACTCGAATAAAAATTGGCATTATGACCAAATTTCATTATCTTCAAGTGTAATTATAGAAACCTCCAATCCAACATTAGACATAGCATGTTAAGATGCAACCCAATTATCAGTTGTAAACATTTGTCTCAACTCTTTCTTCATTATAACAAAACACTGAAGTGATAAGAAATTCATTGCAGACATTGTAATGGTAGGACGAAAAAAATTCCTTCCATTGATAAATTCCTTTCTCATTAAGTGTAAGACCCATGCATAATTATAGATAAACTTGATCACATTTTTAGCTTTCTGCACAATCTCATCAATAATAGGAAAATACCTAGCATCTCATATATTTTCCAACATTAAGCTAATGTAATATGTAGCAAAAAGAGTCCAAAAAAAAGAATTATACTTGTTTTGTAACCTTCTTCTTGCCGCTTTATAAGTGAAATCATTGTCAGTAATGAATTAAACAATATTTTTTAGCACTACTTTATTCACAACTTAATATAATATATCAAATAAAGTATCATTATTCCTAACTAGGACAAATGCATCAATAGACTTCAAAAATATTAAGCCCTTTGCAGAATAAACCAAAAATTAATAAAAGACTCATGTCTCCTATTTGTCCAACCATCACATATGATTGAATACCCATAAGTAGCCCAATTCATTCTTCTTTCTTCCAAATAACTTTTAATTTCAAAAACTAAACAACTTAATAGTTTACCTCTGAAGTCATCCATAGAAGGAGCTTTGTATCCCCAACTGTAAGAGGCTATAGCATCCATTATAGGCTGATAATAGTAAGATTGAGAAGCATTAAATGTTGCACCTGTATTATATCACCATCTAACCATTGCCATATCTACATTGTGAACTGCAACTCTTAATTGCATAGTACTACAAATTAAAGTCTAGACTCCAAGAGTTTTTCACGGTGCAAAAAAATTAGTCATTTACATTTTTCTTTTCCTAACATCAGGTCCAGATGCAACATTCACTTCTTACTATAAAGGAACATTACCACTACCACCTTCAACATTTCCACTATCATCATAAACACCAGCAAACGAACTTCCACTACCAATTTCATAATTCAATCTCTACCTTCTATCTTTATCGTGTTGATTTTCTTCAAACAAAGTTTTCATTTGGCACTTCAAATCATAACTTACTTTTTTACAGGATTCCACATCTCCCTTAACCCCAGTTAAATGTTCTTTAATCGGGTGATTCCTCCACCTTTCAAATGCTTGTTACAAAACAAGAAAATAGTATGATTCTTCATATTACGAACCAATGCAGCATAAGCCCAAGCTGGATCGTTATATCTTCCTAAAGTGGTTAAATGTTCAGAAGTACTTGAACTTCTTTCCATTTATCTGTAAAAATAAATGAAGATATATCAAAATAAAGAATATAATTTCATTAACTTAACTGAAAAGTCCAAACTAACACAGTTACACAATACATATGTCCATCATAGATAACATAATTCATTTTGTATGATTACATCATACACAATTCAATTTCATCCAACATAATTCAATTTTCTCTATCACAATTTACCAATAAGTCAAAAACTAACAATTCAAGTATTTAATATATACAATTACATAATACGCATGTCTATCTTGTATAATATAACTCATTTTGTATAATTACATTGTCCACAATTCAATTTTATCCAACACAATTTAATTTTATGCAACACAATTCACTAATAAGTAAAAAAACCAACAATTCGAGTATTCAACATACTTAATTAATAAACATGTTCATCTTGTATAATATAACTCATTTTGTATAATTATAACATACACAATTCAATTTTATCCATCACAATTTACCAATAAGTCAAAAACTAACAATTCGAGTATTCAACATACACAATTATACAATACGCATGTCCATCTTATATAATATAACTCATTTTGTATGATTACATCCTACACAATTCAATTTCATCCAACACAACTCACTAATAAGTCAAAAACTAATAATTCAAGTATTCAACATATTGACCATCAAAATATGAAAAAGTTAGCCAAACAAAACTTTTTGAGTCCCATATAAAGAGAAACAAAATTTTTTTCTTATATCTTAGTTTTTAAATATTTTCTATTACTTATATAAGTAGCATTGTAACATTATTAATATTAAAAGTGAGAGTCTTATATAAGTAGCAATGTAACATTATTAATATTAAAAGTGAGAGTTTAAACAATATCTACTTTAATAGGAATAACTAAGAGTAACAAAAGTAATTAAACCTAACAAATAAATAAAAGAGGTTAAAGACATTAAGATAAAAAATTACTACCATGTAAAAAAAAGGTTAAATACTCAATTAGAAAGGACTCTTTTTGGATTTATGTGTAAGATTGTACCACACTAAGATGTTTTGAATTTGCCCTTTATATATCTAGAGAAAATTGAGTAATCAACTTCTATACATAAATATGTAAATGAGCTATCATATGAAGACTTTTAACAATATCATCATTGTCATTTTATAACTTAAGGTAAGTTGTCATCAAACTACATTGAAAATACAAAAAAAATATAAATAAATTACTAAACAAAAATAAAAGCAATTCCTCCTAGGAAATATTTTGATAATGAGTATCTTGTTAGTTTTAGGTACATTTAAAAACTTTCTTTTGCACATATCTACCCATGTAATGCATTAAAAAGAGACACATTTACAATATTGTATGAGTTGTGAATTGCATTTGTTAAAAACCAAGAGTGAGAGAGGTGCGAATGCCCCTAGGGGAGGGGGGTTTCTATTTTTTTTGCTATTTAGTTCCTATATTTTTTAAAATTCACAGTATCAGTTGACATTTTAGGCAAAACTTTCGATACTGGTTGATATTGAAGTGAGTAATACTGTTCCATTTTTCGGTCGGTGAATGGTATTCATATCTTTGCAGTCAATCCCTATATCACACAGTCACTCATGTCTCCGTTTACTTTCGTTTATCTTCGCATATCCACCTGCAATTCCAGGGATGTCATAAAGTACTAAACAAAATATAATTGGACCAGCACCTTTGCAGCTCAACAATGGAGGTTATTTCTTACTCCAATTGCTTTACAGGAAGGGCTTCAAACTACAACTGGACCAGCTAATCAACATAACAGTAATGGCTTTAATAACTTGTATTCTCAAGTGATGAGCGCATTTGTGGCTTCACAGGCAACTCTGCCATCTTCGTTAGGGTCACTATCGATAGCCACGACAAGTTTGAGATCAAGTCAACAGTTTGGGCATACACACAATAGAGAACTAGTGAATTTGAACATATACCTAGATGTTAGTTTTTTTCATCAAATCTTTGAGGTGAGTGTATGGTGATTTTGTTATAGGAGAGATCTAACGTGTTTGGTTATATATGCACTTGAAATTAACACCGTCAAACATCAGAATTGATTTTGATGCCCTTAATCATAAGGATCAAATGTCCTGCATTTGTCAGGCATTAATATAAGCATGAGTATGGGTGATGCTCTAAGTTCATGGTGGAGATGAAGGCAAAATTAGGTGTCTAATTTTAATGGAAAAATTTGGACTTGAAGTCACTCTTTTTGCATTTAGTAAATGGGTAAAATAGACGACAAACAAATAAACAGTTTGTACCTATAAGGTTGAGGAGGCAGTTGGTTCGTATGAGAGAATGATAATAAGAATGAGAATGAATATAGTGATGAATGAGAATGGATATTATCATTATAATTATGATGGTTGGCTAAAAGAAATAAATGATTACTATTACCATTGACAGTAGTTGATTTGTAAAAAATATTGAGAAATAAAAATTTATTATATTTTAATTTATTAATTACAATATATTGATTAATTAAAATATTGTAATTAATGAATGAATTATATTTTAATTAATTATGTTGTAACTAATTAATTAATTAATTACAATATTTTAATTAATGAATGTATTATATTTTAATTAATTAATTAATTACAATATTTTAAATAATGAATAATTATAATATTTTAATTAGTTATATTTTATTTAATTAATTACATTTTAATTAATTAATTATATTTTAATTAATTAATTACAATATTTTAATGAATAAATGAATGAATTATATTTTAATTAATTATATTGTATTTATTTAATTAATTAAAATATTTTAATTAATGAATGAATTATATTTTGATTAATTATATTGTAATTGATTAATTATATTTTAATTAATTAATTATATTTTAATTAACTAATATTTAAAATATTCTTTAAAAAAGAGTCACTATTAAAAAATGAGTTCCATTTCTCTACTAAATAAAAAATATGAAAGATTTTTAAAAAATAAAATATTACACTATTATCCTTATAATAATAAATAATAACCAATGACTCATGTTTCATTCCTTAGTCGTTAAATCATTCCTAATCTCGTAAACCAAGCACTCTGAATATTGTAGACCGATCGAGTTTAATAAACAAAATTTGCCAGCTAAGTTCTCCACCAACAACCCGAACGAACCTCATCCACATGAAAAAGTCGAATCTATGCACATACGTTTAAGTTATAACAGAGAAATCGCTAAACATGGCGGCTGTAAGAAGAAGCACCGCCAACATGAACATTGTGATGTTAAAAGAGGTTTTCCTAAATCATAGGTCATCAACTTGTACTGTTTTATCTACTGCCCATAGAACCTTCCCCAACGTACCTGGAACTGCGCTTAGGTTCAGCCGGAGAGATATCAGCTACAGCCGGATCAGGTGCGCCGCCGATGACAAGAAGGTGTCTGCTCGGCTTTCTCAGGTTCATCAACTTCTCCAGGAGGCCGAGGACCGAGCTATTTCCGCAGGAGACGAGCCCACTCCTAAAATCACTCTTGGTACTTTGCAATTTCCTCTGTTCCCTGTCAAGTGAACTTATATCTCTTTTGGGGATTTCATTCGGTTTGCTTCTCCCATTGACATGTCTATTTTGGCTACTGGAAATGAGAGGAAAGGAAATGAAAGTTTTTAGTGGGAGGCATGTGGGTTGTAGCGAGTTCCTATTGTTAGCTGAAATTGACAATATCTTGGAAAGACTAATTTGCTGTGCTTTTTGATTCTGTTGGTGATTGTGGAACACGATTTCAAGAAAGGAGATTATTGGTGTTGCTTCGTAGGGTTTTCTTGTATCTTTACAGATGGTTAAAGCATCTAAGTTGGTCCAATACTGATATTGTAGTTTCTGTTTAGCTCTTGCTCATTTGGACTGGGATAATAGGTGTTTTTAGTTCTTGCAAGTTATTGGAAAAGGAAAGCAAATTGGTCCCCATATTAAGATGCCTTGGATGATTTTACTTGTTCTAATTTATCACTCTTTATTTGCACGAGTCATTTTTCTTACCTAGAACACTTGGCCGTCCAGACCATGTCACTGTGAATTTTGCTAGAAGCGGTGGACCTGGAGGTCAGAATGTAAACAAAGGTATGTTCACTGCTCACCTTTCTAGCTTTTCACTAACGCTCTCACTCTCTGTTGCATTCCACATGTTACTTAGTGTGGGTTTTCTGCATAACTGGTGTCACAGTGAACACTAAGGTGGACATGCGATTCAATGTTAGAGATGCAGATTGGCTTAGTGACAGGATCAGGGAAAGGATTATGCAAATGGTTTGTTAACTCCACTTAACAACTACTGGTACAAGGCCTGTTTATCGAATTCTTAATTTGAAGACCTGACACAGTTGATGAACATTGTGCCATTGTGAAGTATGTGCATTCGCATGCTTGGTGTCAAGTATAAAAAGATTACAATCATCAATTTGATATTGCTCATTCTTGCAGTCATTTTTAGGTAGTATAGTATATGTAGAGGGAAAGCATGATATTCTCGTCTTTGGTAATTTGTGGTATTTCTTTTGTCTTTTCTATTCATGAACAGGAAAAGAACCGAATTAACAAAGATGGTGAAATCGTGATTTCTTCAACAAAGACCAGAACACAAAAGTTTAACTTCTGCTCTTTTCTACTTATTCTCCTTTATTTGAATTTGACACTCAATTTATTAAGGGAATATTGCCAATTTTCTCAGGGGTAATATTGAAGATGCTTTGTCTAAACTACAGGTACCAAAGATTCTTTGGCATTTTTATGTCTGGCACATGGATGGAACATGTTTTTCACCTGTTTCTGCTTGTTTTTGTGTTGGGGGAATGCCATTTTCCCAGCCATTTTCCTTTCCTGTATAATTCTTCCACTTCTCTTGTTCTGATCAATGCTTAAACAGTCCATCATTGATGCTGCTTCTTATGTCCCACCACCTCCTACAGAAGAACAAAAGAAGAAAATTGCCAAGTTGTAAGTGCTACTGAGTTTCGGTAGGCTTTCAAGTGGATTTATCTTTTGAGACTTGCTACCATTTGTTCAAAATTTTGGTTTGCAAAGCCCTAATTCAGTTATCAGTATCTGGACGGATGCCCTTGCATTTTTATATACTTCTATTTAACTGATTTATAAAGGATTGTTTGATACATTTAACTTAACTTCATATGTTTTTTTAGGGCTGCAATAGGGGAGCAAAAACGCCTCAAAAGTAAAAAGGTTCTTTCAGACAAGAAGGCATTTAGGAGAAGTAGGAACAGCTGGGACTAGGAGGCGCTATTGGAAGCTTTCAGCTACTGGAGTAATTTGTAAGCTGCTCACTAGTTGCAGTTGTTTAGAGTTTACCATAATCCTTTTCCAGTCACAATTTTTCTTGTTTTATTCTATATGTGATATCGAGGGATTGTTGGAAAACATTCACCTCTCTGAGACGTTAGAAGCTAGTGGAGAGGAGAAACAATCGTGAGTGTCTGACCACAATGCGTAAATGAACGCGGACTGCTGGGCCAGAATTGAGAAGTGACTTTGTATACTTGTTGAACTTCCTTGTAGGAAAAGAACAGGAAAGTAGTATGTAGATGAATATTCATTTTAGTCTAGAAAGCATGGTGGGCTATACATCTTTTATTGACATAGGGGGAGTTTCAACACAATTGGTCTTTGAGGGCTTTTACAAGTTTATTTGGACAGCTTGGGCGAGGATGTTCTCAAGTTTTCGTGCAAATAAGATGTCATTTTGCATAAAGACACTTTCAATGCCTGGACGTGACTTCGGAATACTGTCGACCAAACTGAACTTAGTTACAATTATCTTCTCTTTTACCTTAAAAGGTTCGTTTGCAACTTAAAAACGCATAGAAGTGTATGCAAACAAGCAACCTGAAATGATCATCAGCGCTAAGAAAAGATAAATGAAAAGCTTTTCTAAGATTTGCGGGAGATGCAATGTTTTTGTTTAAGTTATAGCAATTAGAAAGGGACATGAAATAGCCAAATAGGGAAGACGAAGCGCCTGCAAACGAAAGTCCTATACACAAAACCATTGGAGAAGCACGGTTAAAAAAGAAAAAGTAAATGGCCCAACAGAAGAGCTTTGTGGCTGATTTGTTGAAAAGGGATCTTCTCTTTTATGGATTATGAGTACTCAAAATCACAAATCTTAAGAAACTAGGAATTAATGTAGTTCAACAAAAATTATGGACTTGAACGTGTTATCTAAATATTATATGATAATTATTTGGCCAAGAATAGTATGTTATATATACGTGAAATTTTTTAAGGGTAAATTATCAAAAGAACTATAAATATGATTTAAGACAATAATTTGGTAATAGTAACTAATTATTATTATCGAACTAAGATTTAAGATATGACAAATAAATGTCCCCTTTTTTAATTTTGTAAAAATAAAATTTTCACAAATCATAGATTCATTTAAGTAATAATTTTATGAGTTATTAAAAAGTAGGACCAATGAGACATATGTATGAACCTCCATGCTTTACATGTACAACCATTTTGCTACATAATATTCTTAAATGTGTTATTGGATATAAGATTCTACTTTACTGTTCCAATTCATGAATTATTTTTAGAGAACTTGAAAGAATTGCATTGAAGGAATGAAAAACATGCTTAACTTGAAATGCCCATTATAAGGTAATAGCTAAAGATAAGGAGCTCTTTACAACTGTCAACTTTCTGAACTTATAATGCAGAAGAGGCTGCAAGTCGGGTCCATAAAGTCAAATCCATAAATCCATTCGCATAACATTATTGAAAAACTTAAAGTTCTTCTCTTCTATGTTAACTCTTTAAGGGATATCTAATTATCATCTAAGACTTTGACTGCATTAAAGGCTAACATGTAGGTTATTAGCTGCTCTTTAATAGATTCTATCAGTCCATTAAGGAGGTTTTACTTTTGGATATTGAATTGATCGTTGAAAAAAAATCCTTGGTTTCTCTCATTTCATAGGCTATAAACCAACTGAAATTTAAACGCAAGCTAGTCCACATCCTTCTTCTACTTTTGACATATCTAGACAATTAATCCTTGCCAATTTAGAGTTGGAAAATCAATATTGCACAACTATTGGATTATATTCCAAATATGGGAGGAGAAGTTGCAATTGAAAAAGAGGATATTTGTTAATTTTGCATCCTGGTTGTAGAGGACATAGATGTCTGGCAAGTTTAGGGATCTTCTCATCATATCAAGAGTACTTAATCTTTCCCTAATTACAACCAAAGCATGAATGAAGCTCTGGAGCAAGTTTGTTTAAACTGTACAAGTTTGTGCCATATAGCTTTAAGAGCATGATTCCTCAACAACTATCTACAAGATTCATTTAGTAAGGGGTGTTTACTCCGTCTAATGTAATCTCCTGGCCTAGGATAAGACGGTAATTCATATTGAAAGTTATTCGAGAGTTACTAATCAGTTGTATAGAAAAGCTTGAAGAAATGACCTCAATTATTGAGGCAATGTTGAGAATTAGTCTTTTAAGATGAGAGCGCTAAAAAAACTCTACTCAAACTACTTATCATGCTAAAATGTAATGGAAGCACCATTACCTATCTTATACATAGAACCTATTCTAAACATTTTCCTAAGCTTGAGGATATGGATCCTTGTTTATGAAGAGTTACATTTTAGCCCTATGCGCCAGAAACTTTTGCTCCTTAGGTAATATTCATGTATCCATCTAACCTAAAAAAATATTTTTGTCTATTAGGATCCTCCGTATTCTCTTTATCATCTACACCTAATTTGTGATTTTGATGGGCATAATGTTAAGCCTTCTTTCCTTCTTTTTTTTTAGTGTAGACCACTTGGTATCCGACGCCACAGGGGCAATCGACTAATCCGAATTTGAACCGAGCAGAACCTCTTAAAGGTGACAAAGCTCTCCCTTACGAGTTTTTAAAGCGACTCTATTCTCAAGACTTGAACTCAAAACTTTGGTTAATGATGAAGGAGCCCCTGTCACTCCACTACAGACCTCGTGGGTCCTTCTTTGGTAGGCTAAGATCACTCCATTTTACTTTTGCTAGTAAGTAACTATTGGTGTTTCCTAGCTGCATGAGTCTCCCTATAAGTTATTAAGTAGTCTTATCAACGTTGATTGGAAACATTACATGAGAAGACTAATACACATATAAGCTATTTAACAATGAATTGACTAGTTAGATTCTTCTTGCTAAAGATAAGTTTCTATTGTACTAGCTTGTAACTCTTTTATTTATCCTTTCAATCAAATGATGGAATTTAGTATAGGAGGGGAAATATGAATCCAAAGGTAAGTAAGAACAGGGTTGGAGGCTTTTAGTTTTGTTGTGTAGGCTAGCTTATTGGATAGACATTAAGCACCAAAGAAAATGAACAACTATATTTTTTTCTTTACTGATAAAAATGCTTAAAAGCTGTTTAAAAATATTTGAACAACCATAAAAGCACTAGAGAAGAGGATTATATCATTTGCAAAAGATAAACTAGTTATTCTTAAGCTTTCATACTTATGATGGAATTTAAAATTCTTCTCCAGATTGATAACACTTTTAAAAAGCCTTATTATTATTTCGATAATCAAAGTGAAGAGGTAGGGTGAAAGAAGGTCCTCTTACCTTAATCCCCTAGCTCCCTTTATGAGATTAGCAGGTTCTTCATTAATTAAATTATTAGAAAATCAGGTTGGGATCTGATTCTTCTCGCAATGAAATAATTACAAAACTTTTTCGTATTTGATTTCCATAAAGATAAAATCACTAAAATTCTATAAAATGATTAACGCATAAATTACAATAAAGAATGAATCTCAATTTGTACGTTATTTCAAAGCTTGATTATATTCTTATTTTATTCCTCGAACCGTTTTTGAATGTAGCTCATATTAACAACTGTAGCTGTATAAATGTCTAGCCTCTAACATTATATACAAAGCGAGTTAAGAGAACTTTACAACTATTACAAAGTGGGTTAAGCAAGGAGTACTTCTCCATTAGAGCTTAAGCCTATTTTTAGTAGGTTTTGGATATTTTGATAATTTAATTGAAATTAAATTATAAAATTTCAATTAAAATTTAATTAAAATTAAAAATAATTCTAATTAAAAACTAGTTACGCCCGAATAAGATCTAATATCTCATATTGATCCTTATTTATTAAATATCTCATATTTAATCATAAAATTTCTCAAACTTTACAATCAAGTTTAACTTGATTAAAATATCTTTGTTTTGTTTAACCTATTTTTTTATGTATGACCCATTAGGTTCTCAAATATATTGTCGATGGATACAAATTATAAGCCTAAATTATATTCAAGATTAGATAAATTAAACTCCTTTAATTTATCTTTAATTCTCTAATTAAACAATTTATATTCACAAATCAAGATTCTAGCAACACATCATAACCACCAAAATATTTAGGAATGTCAAAGTGTAACTAACCTTTTCATTGATATTGTTTTTGCATAATTTAATCCTTCATTATACAATGTTCTGATTAGACATAAAGTATATTGTTGGACCCCAAAAATTTTTCTTTTCTTTTATTTATTTGTTTATTTATTCTATTTATTTTCTTAGAATTTATTCATTTTAGCAAGTATGAATATAAATTAGGGTTATTAAACGGAGATGTTAGAATTAGTTAGTGTATTAGACATAAGGGACAAAAGAAGGGTAAAATAGGAAGGACAAGTTAAATGAAGGGCAAAATGGGGAGACCAAGACAAAATATGGTCTTGGCTAAATAGAAAGAAGAAGAAAATTGTGAAAGAAGAGAGGAGAAG
This sequence comes from Erythroxylum domingense, assembly GCA_025594535.1. NCBI lineage: Eukaryota > Viridiplantae > Streptophyta > Magnoliopsida > Malpighiales > Erythroxylaceae > Erythroxylum > Erythroxylum domingense. The sequence goes on along the minus strand of JANQBM010000005.1, from coordinate 33,515,961 downwards.
AGAAGAAAAAAAACGTGGAAGCTAGGGCGTAAGAAAGAAAACGTGGAAAGAAGAAGAAGAAAGAGGATTTCGCTAAGCTAAGGTAATCTTCTTCATCATTTCTTCTTGTTTGGGTAGAAAAAAGAAGAAGTAGAGAAATGGGTTGGAGTTTGAAGAAAGAAGAGAAGAAGAGAACCCATGTGATTTTTCATGGATTTCTAACTATGTTTTGTTTTCTAACCTAGATAAGCTATGGGTAAGTTAAGTCTAGGCTATATTTTATTATTTTAAATTTTAAATCTTTATGAATTTCTCTTTGTATATTGGATTGAATGGAAAAATGTGTTTGTTATAGGAAACCCTCTCTGAGAGCAAGAGGAAAGACAATCTTGAGCTTGAATTTTCAAGCAATTGGTGGGTAATATATTCATAGCTATTGTGAGATTGGGCAAATTCTTGCCTATGTGTGTGTATGTTGATTTTGCTTGCATTGAATTTCTTAAGATTAAAATCTTTGTGAATGTTTGAAAATGCATGATGAATTATGATTATGTTATGCCTTGAAAAAGGTTATGATATTTGTATAAAAGGAAAGAAGAAAGAAGTAAAAGAAGCATGAGATTATGGATTTATGATTGATTGTATTGGCATAAAATTTGTTTATGATTGGGAAAGAGAGGAACCCGTTTCATTAGTCACGTGCACGTTCACCTATAGCCTTCTCCTGGTTGCTTGCTTGAGGCCACGAGATCCTAAGAAATTGAACTCGTTTTGTTCGCGACGGAAACTTCGGTTTCTCCATTTCGTTCCAAGAAACTCTCGAGCCATTTGTTTGTGCATTGCATCTTGAATTGTCAAGTATAATGCGTTTGAGTGTTATGTTTAATGGCTAAAGTCTATGCTATGTGTTATGAGTTTTGAGCTAAATTGATAAACGATTGAATTGCTAGAATAGATTAAGAATGCTTGAATTGATAGCTATACATGTACATATGCTTGAATTGTGGCTGATTGCCGATGACTATAAATGTATTAGCCACTGAGTAGTGTAGCTCAACCCATCCCTTTTTCCCTCCTCAAGTGCAGAACGAGAAAGTTAGCAATCTTTGCAAGACATCGGGAACTCTAAGATAGTTAGAGACTTTTGTACTAAGTTTGTGAATATTTTGGATAGCTTTATAGGCATATCGAACATGAGCATCCATTTGTATTTTGTATTAAGTATTGATGTAATTATTAATATGTAACTAAAGCTATGTATAAACTTCATTTGATTTAGTAGTGAGATTTGAGAAAAGTTTCTTTTATATGTTCATGCTATATTTGGATGAATTGCTATGGTTTTTGGGGGAAATGTACGTGTATGTGTTTGTATACTTAGTGATAGATGTTGGATGTTTCGGGTCCATTTCGAAGGTTTCGACGCAGCGCAGCCAGACTTTATCCGTAGTGAACTTTTCCCCAAAGACTTTCTGCTTGATCATTAAAGGTTTCACCGTGGAGAATTCCGACCTTGGCCACGACGAACTTTTCCAGACAGGCCTTCCGCTTAACCTTCAGTGTTTGCGGTAACGAAGCCAAAAGGGTTGGCCGTGGTGAACTTTTTCAGAGAGGTATTCCGCTTGACCTTCGAATGTCTCGCTGCGGCAAACTTTTCCTGAGGGGTCTCTGTACCCGATACCCTCATTAAGTAGCTTTGTAATAAGTTTTGAGACCCGGGCGCCAACGTTATTTGGTATCAGAGCGCAAGTTAGACTCCGAAAATAGGGTCTAACATATATAATTAATGTCTACTCTATTTTGAGTCCAAGCATATCATTTCTTCACCATTAGATATTGATTCAATTAATGATATTTGTAAATTATTTATAAAACGTCATTCTACCTTGGCCAAATATTTTTCAAATAAACACTAATCGAAAACAATGAAACATTCCCTCTTAATTACTTTATGGTCATGAATCTTATCTTGATCACTTAACTACCTTTATATAGTTCATGCTAGATCTAATGACTACTGATTAAACTACCTATGATTAGAATAGGTCATAAGTAGCATCAAAACATAGTAATCCTATGCAAGATAATTTTAAAGATCTTAAGTTAAATGATCACTTATACATTCATCATAGTGAGAATTTCTATTGACATACAAGTAATGTTCCAAATGGATTCCTCATATGAGGTCAATTTAATGAACTTGTTATGTAACAAGCACCCACTCTGAACTTTTAATATCTCTATACTTTAGTTTGTGAGATTGAATACTTCCTTCATAAGAAAAAACATAACATATTCTAATCTTTTATTTTCTATTAATGTTTAGACTTAATAGAATAATGACTACGAACAAGTTAGGGATAATACATAAATTCAATGTGAATCTCATAATTATAATCTGATTATAATAATAATATAATTATCCTATGAACTTTATATATACATCTAAATATGTACAAGAAAAAGAATGCATTTAAATTATTTTGTCACTAAACTACAAAAAATACCATAAGATATAGTGGTAACAAATTGTTTTACCCAATAAAAAAACTTAGCAAGGAATTCGAAAGCTTTCGATGTATTAAATATAAAGTTAATTAAAGGCCTTTTGAAAATCTATGTTATTGCACAATTCTTGTATAATGCTTCCTGTTATTATTCTTAAAATGTTGTTGAACTAACAAGATATTACTACCAATTTATCTCCTTTTAACAAAAGCACCTTTTAAGCGATTAACCAATTGAGTAAAAGTTGTTTTCAATGTATCCTTAATTAAATTGTAGATTATTTTATAGATGGTACTACAGCAAGAAATTGGTCTAAAATCCTTCCTTAAGTTAGGGGCTTACACCTTAGGGATAAGGCATATAAATGTCTTGCTCAATTCCTTTAACATTTTTCCATAGCTAAAGACTTCCAATACTGCCTCAATAACCAAAATCTTTATGTGAGACTTGGTTTTTTGAAAAAAAAAAAGGCATTAAGGGCATTAGGTCTTGGAGCCTTGTTGGGGGTTAAGAGTAAACACAATAACTTCCACATTATTAGCATTGAATGTTCTAGTCAATATATTTGCTTATTGTAAAGATATATGTTCCTTAATAAAAGATTTGAGAGTGGTCACAAAGGCAACTACCTTAGTAGGAGAACCAATAGTGTTAAAGAGAAAAGAGAAAGCTTTATGTTGAATATTAGCATTGGAAAGTAATAAATTGCCATTTTTATTAATTAGAGATGCTATTCTATTTTTATTTCTTCTTAAGAGCACTGATTTGTGGAATATGTTCAAGTTTTATCTCCTTCGTCGATCCTTAGATTATAGATCTTTGTTTTAAGAGAGAATGGTTAATTTCACTTGCCTGGTTGTATCTAAGTAAGAATACCTTTTCTTCATCTTTTAATAACTCATTAGAAAGGGAAAGATAAAGTGAGCCTTGAATACTATTCAATTTCTTCTTAGCCTTAAAGACTAACAAATGAGTGATGTTAAACTTCCTTTTATTGATTTTCCTAAGCTCATTCTTTAACTGCTAGAACTTTCTCAAACAAATGTAGATTTTTGTGACCATGGATGTTGAAGTTAAGTCCTTTAGTGATAGCTCCTTCAAAGCTTTCCACATCAACTAAGAAGTTATTAAACATAAAATAAATGTTCCTCTCATAAAAGTTAAATAGGTGTTGTCCCAAAATTATGGTATGGTCAAAGAAAAGCGGATTATTAAAGGAAGCTTTACTCTCTAAAAAAACTGATATCCAGTGAGCATTTAATAGGTCCATATCAATATTTTTCTCAAAATCAATTCTCTTTCTATTTATTATTTATTATTCCAAGTAAAAGCATATACCTCAATCTTTAAGTCTATTACATGTACATGATTATACAATTACAAAATTCATCAAAATAACTCTTAAGATTGGCATTTCCTTCAGCTTTTAAAGGATGAATAAAATTATTAAAGTCACCAACCAAAGGGCATTCATAGTTTCCACAAGTTCCTTCAATTTGTTCCTTAAAGGGATCCTTCAGAAAGAGTGTATAGATGTAGGTAAATGGAAGTTAATAATCTCTTGCTTCATTTTAATATGCATATGAATCAAATACTCTTTAATGATTGAGTGCATTGTGTCTAATCTGTTTAGTTTAAAAGCCACCACCAAGTCTCCCATTCTAGTGACAACGATGGTTTATAATAGTAATCCAATATTCCTTCAAAAACTTAGCTTCTTACAATTATTTTTATTGAACTTAGTTTTTATAATTCCTACAAAAAAAAAGGGTTAGTATTATGAAGAAAATCATATAATTTTTGATGTTGATCCCTTTAAAATTCCATAAGAGAATGGTCATTTAGATGGGGGAGTTTTAGAGGCCTCCTGCTTCCTTTTAAATTGCCTTTTGGTATTGGGGTTTTTGAGAACAAAAAGTACTCATTACCATATTTGCACATCTACTTTATGAGAACAAAGAGTACTCATTACCATATTTGTAACTTCCTCAGCTAATGAGTGGATTTCATTGCTCGCTGCTTTATCTTGGCTATCAATCTTAGGAACCTGAATTAGCTTATTCGCTATATATTTTCCTTGAAGCATAGAGTTAACTATGCTTTCCTCTTTATATATTTCATATTTCTTTTCTTGAAGAGGTTTTCTGAAAGTCAAGATATAAGATGTCATGATCAATATTTATCTTACTATCTCTACCTTAAGATAGAATTTAAGTTACCCTTAGGTTTTTATTAGTCAAGGTGCCTTTTGGTTGAGTGTTGTCCTTAGTAGTCATCTCAGGGCCCTCATCATCTTTACAGTAGGCATTCTTATTTAAACCTCTTTGCATCAGCTCTTGGTATTAACCTGTTAAGAAAGTTTTCCCCGTTGGTTTTTATTTTCCTTTATTGAGCCATGTCTATCATACAAGAATAAGAAACTAAGGCAACATTAGGTTGTCTTCTTCTTTTAGTCTAAGTAGAGGGATAGTTTTTGAGAGCTACTAATTGATATCAATAAGAACACAAAACATGACATAGCTCAATCTCTTTATACTTGTTGTTGCTTCATCTAAATATAGGGGGTTTGCCAATGAGCCTTACCTAGTGACTAAATCCTATTTCAATATTCTATGGAAATATTATGGATATTAAGGCATGAAGGCACCTACTTCTGCTTAAGATTTTGTAACTAAACTTATATTATATCACTATGTTTGGGACCTAACATAAAATCTTTAGGGTTCTATGTAACACCCCACTCCCGCAAAACCCGAACCCGATATCGACAGTGATATCCGGATCCGTGCCCCGCGAGGGTGGCGTGTCACATCACTAACAAAACTCAGTACACTTTTTTTT
>JANQBM010000005.1:33495703-33510533 GCA_025594535.1 Erythroxylum domingense | reverse complement strand
GCATGAGGTGTGGTAATTTACCACACCTGGACCCGTTTCTCTGGTCCGACCCGTTCTCTGAAAACGGGATGTTACATTCTAACTTCTAATCACTTGACTTTCACCTCCATCCATCCCTCTCATTGTCTTTCATATTTAAACTCTGTTAAGGATTGTTAATGATGAGCATTGGACAAATAATCAATAAAAGCATTTAGAATATTAAGCGAAGTTGAAATAAGTTGACCAACTTATGGATATAGAATATACTAAGATTTATTTTTGAAAGTCAAGTTGTTTTCTAATTGGAAGAAACTAGTATAAAATAATTTAGTTTAAACTTGAAGATTTTAAATTGTATAATCATTTTTCTATTATTTAAGTTTTATGTAATCCTATATAGACAATTATGTTAATTTAATAATTCTTAAATATTATTTAATATTTAATCATATAGCAATGAAATACCTATTAGGAAAGAAGGAGTCCAAACTAAGGTTAATATGATAGATTTTTGTTGCTTCAAGAATTTAATTTGGCAATAAGAGATCGAAAAGAAAAAAAAAATTTAATAGTTTAAGTATGTGGGTAAGGGATGAGGATATTTTACCTATTTCTAAAAATTTTCTTGATGAGCAATTGTTCCAAATGAATTGTGTGATTTCGTAGTACACAGACTTTGTTAATTATTCAGTTACTTAAACTTTGCCTAATTTCACTAGCAAGTTTAGGAAGGAAAAGATAAGGAATGAGGCAAAATATTATGTTTACTATACTTACGGAAGTTATACTCTAACCAAATTATTAGACATTGTGTGCCATAATACAAACAATTTTTTATCTTAGATTTTTGTTACAATTATGCATGTAGTGGTCACTTTGGTTCTGAATGAATTGTTAGAAAAATTTTGGACGGTGGTTTGTATTAGAAGACATTATTTAGAGATGCTTATGTGTTTTATAGAAGTTATGTCGGATGCCAAAAGACAAGTACACTATCGCATATAAATGAAATGCCTCAAATCCAAATTCTTATAATTGAGAAATTTGATGTATGAGAAACTAATTTTAAAAGGATTTTTCCTTCATCTAACGGTTTTTCTTACATGCTCTTAGCAGTTAATTATGTTTCAAAGTGGATTGTAGCAAAAGTCACCAAAACTAATGATTCTATAATTGTTGTGGATTTTTATAAAGTCTAATATTTTTAATACATTAGGAATTCTACGAACTATTATGAGTGATTACGGAAGCCACTTTTGCAGTAAAGCAATGACAACTTTGATTAAAAAGTATAGAGTACATCATTGAGTAGTGACGTAGTGCGTTGTAATATTATTCAAAATAACTAGACCTATAATTATAATAATCAGTTTAGGTCAATCCCACAAAAAGTATTCGGTTACCTTTTGTTACGAAAAGAATTGGGGTTTACGTAATCTTTAGATGCCTTTGCTAGTTCTAGTGTTAATGAGACTATGGTGATGCCTAGTACACCAACTAGTGGGATTGGGAACCAAGAAAAGGAAAAGAGTTGTCGAGTAATTGAATTTATGCTGGCTTTCTGATGTGTTGATGATGAAATAAGAGTAGCGAAAAGTCAAGATCGGTGGAAATTGTCTGTTAAGTAACATGAACTGGAGATCCCAAGAGAGAAGCTAATTGCAGAGGCAGGTAAGGGTCTTTGGATTGACAAAGGGTTCTCAGTTGCTGCAGCTGCAATGATTGGTAATGATAAGAGAGGTTAAGTGAACGGTGCTAAGGCTAAAAAGCTTGTTTATGTACCGCACGAAGAGATCTGCTTGGAACATAAGGGGTGTTACGCAGGGTTGGTGTTGAGATTTTATAAGCCTGGGACGAAAAAGAAGAAATAAGTCTTTGATATTAATTAAAAATAAATTAAAATTTTTTTAATAAACTATATTTTTTATATGTAATTTTTTATATAAATAAAAGTGAGCCCTGGACAGGGCCAGGGCCGAAGCTGGTGCTACGAGGTCTTTCAGTAAATGACTACACAAGTTGTGGAGAAGTGGGAGGAGCCGAAGAATGGGTTTTGGATAGTGAAAAAGGGTTAAATGTCATGAATTCTTAGGTTAATTTAATTAAAATAATAGAAAGCTTAATTTTAAATTTTCAAAAAGAAAGAAGAAGTTTTGAAATATATAAATTTTCTCGTAAAGTAGAGTGCCATGTAACTTTAATACAAAAGGTAGACTTTACGGGATTAGAGACTCCTTTCTTGTATTTTTGTCAGTGGACCAAATAGCATCCTCACCAAACGCCATCTTATCCCGACTCCACCCACCGCATGGCACATGCATTGCACTTTGCACCGGTCGAGGAGTTTAGTTCAAGTATTAGGAACTAACTATTGTTTCTTTAGGAATACGCTTTTGTTCAATAATGATATCCATTCACACCAGTTCCTGACATTCATTCTAGCTTTAGTTAACTTTGGTAATTTAATAACCAAAAAAACCAAAACGCTTTTGACGCCAACCAATCCTCTTTCGCCTACTTGCCAAGCAAACTCCATTAGTTCATTTTATTAAGTTTGACAACGAATACTACAAACTTTTAACCAATTACTATGCACCTTTATAGCCAAATATTAGTGTCAACAACTTGCGTTTCTCTCAGATTCTTATTCTTACATATCCTGGCAAATACTGCAAGTTCCCTGAAATACACTTGGCATATGGCCTTCATGGTGATATTTCTGTTTGTATCTTTCCTCCATGCCCATGTCACCTTGGCTTCTGACCCTGACCCGCTCCGAGACTTCTGCATCCCCCACACAGATGGTCATGCTTCAGCCTACATTCCATGCAAGAACTCATCAGATATTACAGTAGAAGACTTTGTATTTTCTGGGATAAAATCCCCTGAAACTTTTGACAAGTCTGGATTGTCATCCATTCCTGTCAATGCCAATGTCTTTCCAGGTCTAAACACTCTAGGAGTGTCCCTTGCACGTGCTGATTTTGATGTTGATGGGGTTAATGTGCCTCATTATCATCCCAGAGCTACTGAGGTTGCGTATGTCTTGGAGGGAAAACTATACTCGGGATTTGTTGATACGCAGAACCGAATTTATGCCAAAGTTATTGAAAAAGGAGATGTCATGGTATTTCCAAGGGGTCTATTGCACTTCCAAATGAATGTAGGGGACAAACGAGCCACTATTTTGGGAAGCTTTGATAGCCAAAATCCTGGGTTGCAGAGGATTCCTGTTGCTGTATTTGGTTCTGGAATAAAGGAAGGCCTCTTGGAGAAGGCTTTTGGATTGAGTACTAAGGAGATTTCCAAGTTGAGGAAAGAGTTTTCTCCGAAGGAAGAATAGAGCTAGAAAGTTTTGACGTATTAACCCCATCCGTTGAGGTTTTGCTTATCAACCTCTGAACTGAGTTGCAATGTAAACGTTCAAAAATCAAATGATAGCATATTTGTTCTGTAATCTTGATTGAGATGAGTGGGAACAATCTTAGGTTAATAAAGTGTAATGACTGTATCGAATCCGGTGATCTTGTTTCGTTCTACTTCTCTGCTTTCTCCTTTAGTTTAATTGGTTATGTGCTGCTAGGAGGCAGACATTTTATATTGGAAACAACAGTCCTACGATACATAACTCATTCTTCAGATAACAGGACTGCAACAAAACATAGCAGTGCTGATGGGAAACTCTCCTCTTTCTTGTTTATTGTTTCCTCTGGCCTGGGGAAGTGGTGGAGGATGAGACCTTAACCTCCTCTTCCATTGAAACTATTAGGCCCGATGATCAACCAAATGAGTTTGCGCCGAATTTTCATTTCCTAAATGGAATATTTACAGTTAATGCTTCCAAGTGAATTTTTAAGAAGTGGTTATTTGTGATCATATGCCCTGCCCCTCGGCTGTTTCCCGGTACATGTCCATAGTACACTCTCAGCTTTTCATACGAAAAGCTAATGATGAAGTGGCATTAAAAAGTGGCATGCCTTACAAACACCATCATCATTCATTGCACATCAATATGTTACATACAGCAACAGAAAAGCAACAGCTTGATTCATTATGAAACTTAGATGGTCAATCTGAGTCTGGCTCACAGCAGTGAGCTTAACATTTCATTCCATGAGTCGGGTACCCCAGGGAGGCACCAGTGGCTACAGTCAGAAGAAAAGTCTCTTGGATGCTGCCTTTCCTCTTGGCCTAAAGCCCTTTTGTACACAGAAGGATGGCCATCTTTTCGTAAAGCTGACATTGTTGTAATATCTTGCATGTATACCGGAAAACTCATTTTTCTTAACACATCCTTCAAGACAACCAACGGCTCCGGAACATGTTGGTGACTGAAAAATGCTAAAGGTTCCCTCTGATTATAGCATTTCCAACCATTTTCCCTGAAATAGAAGAGTCATTGGTAGTTTAAATAAGCACCGACAAGTCCATGCATAATGTGTAAGGGACCAACCAACCTGTTGTGCCTTGGCGACATGCTTCGGAATATCACTCTATTCTTTCGAGGATCCAGATTTAAGTCAATCCATTTAGCCCATGTTGTGAGTCCCTTCTCATAAGCAACCATTGGATTCATGTTTTTGATGATATAATTTCCCTCCATGTAGTAGTCCCACCTAAAATTCGGTTAATTACATCTAATAAATAGAGTTCAACATACTATGTAAAATGGGTTGTTGAGCAAGTAATTTTGGAATCCATTTCTCAGCATGTAACGCCCTGAATCCTACTTCGGAATGCATTTCTAATCATGTCACACCTGAATTAATTAATCTCCATCCATCAAGCTAATAAATGCACATTTTCGAACTATAATCTGAGAAATAAGGGTCTTGAAAGGGAGAAGAAAATGTTTATGATTTTAAGCTCAAAAGGGTCAGGTACGTCTTACGAAGTCCAATTTTCGGAGTGAGTCCACCAGTGAGCTGAGTCAAACACAAGAACATCAACGTTTCTCCAGTATCTAGCATTCTCTTCAATCTTATCCAGGTGTAAGAATCTCTTGTTTCCAGGTCCTTTTCTCAACTCCACAAGCAGTGGTGCCCAAGTAAACTCAACAGTTGTTTCGAAGTCCTACCCATTCAAGATTAAACAAAGTTACTGCAACTAGAATTCCCCTAAGAGATAAAGCTCTAAGAACCTAAAAATAGGTGATTTTACCGACTAATTTTTGTCCAGCAGTTCTTACCATGGCATGAAAGGCCATGGAAGGCCCATTGTAGGTCACCATCTTATGCCCAGTTGGGATAACTCCTTGCACCAAGCAGACAAGAGATTCCCACTGATTCCTCATTATAGAATCACCCACAAGCATAATTCTTTTTCTTCTCATTCTTCCAAGAAATTTCAGTGCATCAAACCTGTTTGAAGAATTAACATAGCAACCAATTACGCGAATGAAAATTTCCCAAAGTAAAAGCAAGCACTTTCCGCTTGAAATTGGAGGAACCCATATATTTCCTACAATGAACACCAACTCTAGGTTGGTCCCTGTAGCCACAGTTTATAGCCAAAAATAATGTTTGAGCATGTAACTTGAAGCTCGTGAAAGCCTTCTGGATGATGCAGTTACTAAAACAAGTTCACAGCAAAATTTCTGAAGTAAAAACTGAGAACTCCAGTTAAAAGAATACCTTGGAATTGAGCAACTGTGTGGCTGCCATCTCCACTTTTCATAGTCAGAATCGGGTCTGCCATTTCTCTGACAAGTTACTGCAGTGCTAAGATAAGGGCAACTGGAGTCATAGAGAGGGTAGGACTGATCATAAACCCATTTGCCTGAAGTGAGGTCACAAGTCTTGGACGAATCATGCCTGGTTTGAACCATATCAATTTCACCATCTTCCTCATTAAGCCACCACAAATCATCATCCAGGCCAAACTGCAACGATCTGACATGCAAGAAAAACAAAGGGATAGTGAAGGAGAAGAAGAGAAAGCCAAAAAATGGAAAATTGAGAACAGCCATTGAGAGTGAAGTGGAAGTGGGAAATGGGAAGTGCATGGCCTAATAATATGCTTTTGACGAGCTGTGCGTTTCATTCCATCAAAACGCGTGAGTTACGGAGGAGTGGACCGCATTGGACATCGTCACTTGCTTCTTTAACTGTTACTTTAATACTAGGTTTTGAAAAGGTAGGTCCCATTGCGAAGAGATGCTGGCGTGACTGGAGGGAATCATAGGCCGCGGAAGCACATAATAGTTCAATGCAGGTGGTGGGTGATCACAGTACAATGGGCACAGGCTATGCTTGCCCACCATTGTCACAGTCTCCTTCGCTAAGTCAAAAGGTAGTTACCTAACCTAACGTTTCTTTTTATGATTATTTGTAATGATAGTAAACGTAATTAAAGGCTGATTAATGAGAACAGTGAAATTAAAGTTACTAAACCTGTGGGTCAAAGTTCAGTCTTTCCCTTTCAAAAGAAAAGGGGCAAAGGCACATAGAGCATATGCCTTATTTGCACACCCAGAATAAATCAATACACCAACTATACTCTTAAATAAGAACCATTTTTCATAATTATTTTGAAACTTTAGTATTGATTGTTAAAGCATTTGTAATTTGGTCTGCATGCAAACTTTTGTATAACAGAAAAGTTACATACATATATGTTTTACATAAGTAAAAAAATAAAAATTGCATATAAATACTATTTCATGGGATAAAGGTACCGAAAATTAGTATAAACTTTATCTTTTAATATTTCGATACCTAAATTCTAATTTTATATTATATTATTAGTTCTAGGAATTTCCAAACGAATCATTTAGTCAACTTTTTGAGCATGTGATTTTAATTGAAAAAAGGAAAGTGTACCACACCACTGTCTCTTGTTTCTCTCTCTAAACCCAAATCCACCATCTTCTCTTTTACGTCAAATTCACCATCCTCTCTGGTACATCCACCAAAAAAAAAAAAAAAATCCTTTATACCGACACCAGCCATCGTCCATCCTGGAAATCAATTATAATATTTAGTAATGGCATTGAATCAGCGCTGAAAAATTTTATGTAGAGCTTAAGCCTAATTTCAAGGCAAAGGCTCGCTACTTGAACTTGGCAGGGTTTAAATGTTCTAAAGTTTAAACTCATCTCGAGATTTTCTTTTTTTATAAAGAATTAATTAATAATTATATAGAGAAAGAATTATGTATAAAGTAAAAAAATATAGGGTTTGATGCAAGTTTATTACTATTGATTATAAATCTATCATCTAGTGCTCGTGATTTCCAAATTATCCAACAAGCCATACTTGTCAACATTTTATGTACTGTATCCACTACCATGGATTAATTGATTAACGTTAACCTATTCAACCAAATTCATACCCTAAAATAATGGGGCTCATGACTTCGACAAGTATCCTTATTTTTTCTCTTTGAAATAACTTGTTTAGTAGTTATGAACTTCTTCTTTTAAAGGCTTTGATATGGACATTCTATTGAATTAGTATTTAAGTTTTGAAAGTTTTTAAGGCATGCTTACAATGATATAGCTATGCTTTAATCAGTATCCAACTTGGAATAAGGAGTTCTTAAACTCCTTTTCTTCTAGTTTCCTTTAGCAAGTTTTCTATTTTACTTATTTAGTAGTTAGTTCTGAAACTTAGAGTCAAGAGTCGTGAAAGTCTTTTTCTACCAATTTCCTTTAAAGGCTTTGACATGTATAGTCTATTGAATTAGTAGTCAAGGTTTTGCAAGTTCTAAGGCAAGCTTACGATGACATAGGTATGTTTTTTCTCTCCAAGATGTTCATTTTCTTTCTTCCTTCCTTCCAAATTGTCCAATAGCCTCTTTTTTCTCCCAAAACACCAAATAATCACTCTGCAACATGGAATCAAAAGTTCTGAAACTCCTCTTCTTCTAGTTTCCTTTAGCAAGTTTTCTCTTTTACTTATTCAGTAGCTCTAAAACTTAGAATCAAGATTTCTAAAACTCCTTTTCTTTCAGTTTCCTTTAGCAAGTTTACTATTTTACTTATTTACAAGGATCCTTATTTTCCCTCTTTGAAATAACTTATTTAGTAGTTTTAAACTTTTTCTTTTAAAGGCTTTAACATAGATAGTCTATTGATTTAGTAGTTAAGGTTTTGAAAGTTTTAAAGCATGCTTACAGCAATGACATAGGTTTTTCCAAGATACTCATTTTCTTTCTTCTTCCTTTCATCACAAATTGTCCATATAGCTTCTTTCTTCTCCCTAATCACTAAACAATCACTCTCAAACTTAGAATCAAGAGTTCTGAAACCCATTTTCTTCCAGTTTGCTTTAGCAATTTTTCTCTTTTACCCTTAAGATTTCAATTTCAAGACTTTACATTCTCTTAATTAATTATAATTGATGAGTAGGACATTGAAATAGTCAATTGAAGGCTAAATATGAAGAACTAGATATCTACATCCTTTACAAAGTCACTTAATTTAATCATAAAATCTTTGATCACTTTGTAGGGACAATATTGACAAAAACTACCATGTTAATATGGACGGTGGGAATGGTAATAGTAGTAATATCAAAAAATACTTTTGGGTTTTTGAGGTTCAGAGGCCTCAAGTGTCATCCCATACTCCTTGTCTCTATCCTCACTTTGATTGAAGGCAATTCTTATACATAAAATAGTATCACTATAACCTATATTGATAATTTTATACAAAAATTAAAATCAAACATGACTTAACAAATATTGTCTTTAAGGCATAAAATCTCATAGAGAAAAAAGAAAGTTAGAGCTCATAGATCATAATTAAGGGTCCACATACGTCCAACTTTCAATGTGTAAGTAATTGATGCATGTGAAAATGTATAAAGAGTATATGTATATTATATCTTTTCAGAGCAAGCAATAGCTAGGGGGACTAGGGGAGAAGGAGGTGAGAAGAGGAAGAGGTTGTAAGGAAAAAGTGGGAGCACTAAAGGAGGAGGTGATTAGGAGAGCACAAAGCATTGAAGGAGGAGGCAACAAGAATCACTATTATATTTATTGATTTTAAATGAATTAATCTATAGACTAAAACTTGAAGGAGGAGTAGCACGCAAGGGTTAGTATAGGTAAAACGTCATTTTAACAAGGTAAGATTGACACGTTGAGTCTGGACAAAGTTTGATTTTTTATAAAAAATTATGAGCCCAGTCAGAAGCCCAATCAACTTAAACTTAGCTTGTTAATTTTGGGCTAGATTAGGTCAGGCACAGGCACAGGCACAAATGTCATCTCTAATAATATCACTGCTTCAAAAGTAGTAATTTTCATGTATACAAGCCTAGTAGACAAAACCATGTAATTAGGATTATGAGGGTTTTATAAACAAGTAACTAATTTAGTTTATTAACGAAATCATATGTTAGGTATATATGACACCAAAAATTAATAGCCACTAAAAGTTTTACCAAGCTAGTGTAGTGACTTTAGAAGAATTGGTAGCCATTGTTAAAGCTTGAAAACTCGATTAGTCATTAGTGAAATTTTGTTGAGAAATAATGACGAATTTACTATAAATCTCGTAGCACTAAGATGACGATCAGGAAGGCCAAGAGAAGGATTAAGGCAAGAAGTTGTTGGTGACTTTAAATATTTTAACGATATTATAAAAATGAGAATTTTTAAGTAAGAAATCTGTAAACTAGAAAAAGAGAATTTATTGGCTTTTGTTGCGCCACTATAATTTTTTTATCAAAATTAAAATGAACATTTGAGAGGGATAAAAGATGATGATGATGAAGAAGAAGAAGAAGAAGAAGAAGAAGAAGAAGCCATAAAAAGCATATTCTTATGAGGTTTTATGTGAGGGACAGAGAAGAAGAGGAAGAAGAAGTCATAAAAAAGCATTTTCTTGTAAGGTTTTACTGGATGCTATATGGAAAGAGAAAGATGTTGCAACGTTAGTCCTAGAGACATTATCAAATTCAATTTTAGAGATACTTTTTAAAATGAACGTATCCTTTAAAAATTGTTTAAACATTTATGATGAACATGTTAGATCAAGTTTTTGGTTCCAACTTGGCATATGTATGTGTGAATTTACTTATGTGATTGAATTTACAATATTTGTTGTGGTTTGTAGTGTTCTCTTATTAGTGTTCTCTTATTAGAGAATCATTTCCTATAACCAAGAATCATAAAGAAGGAGTTTACTCAGGTTCAAAATATAAACAAAGTGAAATTGAAACTATTGTGATTGCAATAGGGGGTCACACTTTCTTTGGGAAGACAACTCATCTTATAAAAAGCACCACTAATGTTATGGAATTTACAATATTTGTTATAGTTTTCAATCTCCTCTTATTAGAGAATTATTTACTATAACCAAGAATCATTGGGAAGAAGTTTACTCAGGTTCAACATATAAATAAGGTGAAATTGAAAATACTGTGATTGCAACTGGAGTTCATACTTTCTTTGGAAAGACAACTCATCTTGTAAAAAGCACCACTAATGTTGGATATTTAAAAAATTTCTCTAATAAACCTTCTTATTTTTTCCCCATATAAATAGTTCTTATTATGATAAGAGATGTGATACACAATCTTGCTTGAGACTAGCTAACAATTTGTTTGATGTTTTTTTAAACATTGTTTAATGGTTTTATGTTTTTAGTAGTAATTAGAAACTTATTCATTTGTGCTCAATCATTGTTATGACCGTGACTGAAATCATTATAATTTATAGTTTTCAAAAAAGAAAATACATAATTTTTTATAAGGCAACATATCCAAAAAATTAATTAGATAAACCACTTATCAAGTCACATCACTTAAATTAACGGCTAATAAAGACTAACATCAGGCTAGAGTTACTTCAAAATGATAGTTTAAGTATTAAAGTGTTAAATACAATTTGGACTTGTTTCTATAAGTTTTTGAAAGTTATGGATTTAAATATAAAAATTTTCTTTATAAATATGATGGCAATTTGCCCTTCATTGAAAAATGTCTTAATAGATGACATTTATTTAATGTTATTTAAAATATATCATATTAAGAAAAATAGATGTTCTCCAATATTCAAATTTTACTATCATTTATCACTATAGGGTGTAGTCAATCAATAAGAAAAAGATTAAAACTTTTTATTTTTTTCATGTATATAAACTATTTTACTATAACTTGAATATTTAAGTAACTCTTGATGGAACAATTTACCCAATAAAAATACATGAACAAGATTAGATAGTCATCGGAGTTAATATTGTAAGCAAAACTACACCAAATTTAGAAAAGTAATCTCCGTAGTTTTCTTAATGTTATTAAGAAGGTTTAATCTATATAAATACTAAGGTAAGGAATTAATAAAACTTTAAAAACTCGTAAGATTTTTTATATTCACCATTTTCATGATGAAATCATGTCTTAAAGTAACTTAAAGCACTTAAAATTTGTCAATTGATTAATTGTCATCAATTTGATTGACTAGCCAATGCCCTCTTCCCAAATTTAATCATGTGTCATAATTTTATTAACCAATTAAAATTTGTAGTTTAGTTAATCATACAAACCTTGATCAATTAATCAAAGCTCTTTTTTCTCTTGTTTCCTCCCTAAATGTAGCCATTTAGTCCATTCTAGTCAACAAAACCTCCTCTTTTCCTTATCAATGAAATGATAAATTATTTTAGAATATCATAACCTTTAAAAGTTCTATAAAAGAATATCTTAATCTTCAATTTTTAGCATTAAATAACACCACATTTCAGAATTCATACACACATATTTAATATTGACAATGTTTCTATGATCCGTTAACTTTAAAAAGTGCTATGTCTTATAAAATTAATAAATAATGGTTAACCTAAATAATACTACTTACTTAATCATAAAAATCAAATAATAATTCTCAAAATTAAAACCTTAATCCTAATTTTAGGAACAAAATAAACACTTTTAGAAAAAAATCTTTACAATTTTCTATGCTTTTATACTTTTAATTCTTCTTCTTCTTCTTCGAGCTTTTTACTTGGTGTAAATGAGATTATGTTCAATACTTTGTTGATGGTTTTGTCTAAGAACTAACAATCACATCTACTAGTTTTATCATTAGTTTCCAAAGTGTTGATGTTGATTTAACACTATAGCAAGATGTGGCACTAAAAAACTATGGGTACTTGTTGCGAAAATTAATGAAGAAGATGCCTGAGACACAAGAAATAGATCGAGTATCGACTAAACGACATTGTTAATTATTACACACGATACACTTTGTTCAAATAAAGGATCTATGAATGTAATCCTATATTAGTGCACATTATAGTTCTTTACTATCACTTATATTTAAACAACATGCTAATGGCTATAATGAATATGCAAAAACAAAATTAAGTTGTCTTTCCTCTCAAATATTCTTTGTGATTTTAGAAATCTGCATCCTCTCGCTCTCTCTCTCTCCCCTCTCTTTCTTCAGTTGTATTATATGAACATGATTATAGTAGCATCGCGATAATTATGATACATCAGCAAAATACAACAATAATTTGTATTAGAGCAATTTATTCAAGGAAGCAATCTATGGCGGAAGGTACGAGAGGTACTGAGTGTTGAGTGTAATTATGTAACACAAACTACTCATTTTATGCTCAAAAACTGCAAGTGTATGGGTCGTGACTTGTAATTAAATAACATATATCACCCAGACACCACCTAATTTATATTAGACTTTATTTAAGAAATGAAATTGTTTAATAAAAATAATATGGAAAATTAAATTAAAATTAAAAAACTAATAATGAACACTGAACAATATCAAAATACAAAAAAATCAGAATTCAAGAATCTAAAGACTAGCGATTACTTTTTTCCTATTTTGTCTCCCTCTTATTTTATTAATCAAATTGTGTCTCACCTAAGATTTCAGAATTTACTAACTACCCTCTCTTAAGGTGTAATTAATTGTCCCTAATCAAATTAAATGGAATCAATTGAATGATCTTTCAACCTGCCCAATGACTTTACTAATTTAACTAGTTATTAAACTATCATATGGGTGATCAATTGAATTCGCTGAGATCTCTTTTCTAACTAATCAATTGACGTAGTGATTGCAAGTCTATAGGTTGCCAACTCTTTTTGTACAATCCTAGACAAATAATCTTACTCACTCTCTCGATTTGTTGCAAGATAATAAATAAAAGAAACAATCTTCAAAGACACTTTCATTCAATTTAGTCAAATAGGAGTTTTAACAAAATAGTTCAAAAGCAATCCCTAAGACTAAATCAACCACTTATGGCCTCCATAACATCATCAACACACAAATTATCCATCTTACAAAGTTTAGAAGAAAGAAAAACACATAAAATTGAATAAAAGAAACTTCTTCTCTTCTTTGCCAAAATTTGGAATTTTAAATGTTGATGTGCTATTTTCCCTAATCTTGATGATAATCCTTGACGTCAATCCTTCCTTAAGGCTAAAAACTTGTGTTCTTCACTCAAGGAGGCTCTTTCCACAGAAGAGTTTTGCTTTTTTTTTTTTCATAGAGGCTTAATTCTCTTTTAATAGTCCAGAAATCCTAAGTTTAATGAAGCCTCGCATATAGTTTCCTCTTTTATTCTCCTCTTTGATCTCTAACTCAATCTCTAAGTTGCTCAATCTTCCTTCCTATATAAAAATAGTCAATTCTTACCTTAAATTAACATCAAACATAAAATAATAGCAATAGAAATCAAACTAAACGAAAGGATACGAAATGAATCCTAAACTACAATAATAATCAACAATTATGTAAGAGACATATGCTAATTACTTAGAAAAATATAGAATAATGCACAACTATCACTAAGATACGAAGGTTCGAAGAAAACATAAAAATTTTGATGGAAGCACAAACCAGGAATGAAACAATGTTTCTAGAATCACAAGGCATGAATTAAAAAATGCTTTTCAGAATCTTGAACAGAATGAAAAAAAGTGGAGAAAGAAGTGATGGAGCTGAAAACTATATTCATGTAATTTTTACATAAGCAAGGAGAAGAAACTAGAGCCGCAACTTCAATCTTGTCAAAACCCACCCCTCAAAGTAAACAACCCATGTAAGAGAGGGATGAAAACTTAACTGCTACAATATTGAGCCAAATTGAGTTTCCTTCATTTGACAATTAAAGTATCAAACTGTGGCTTTATCATTGTAAGTAGTTTTTTCAGTTAGATCAAACTCTATAAAAGACAAAAGTGATTGTGGCAATCCTTCACATGGATGAGAGAGCTCAAGAGTGACATTGAATATATATATAAAGAAATGTAACAAACTAGAGATGGTAGATTGGGAAGAATTTACCAAAGCCCCCAAGTAGTGGTTTGATACGAAAATATTCGATGACCTAGTGGGAGTATTTAAAAAAATGAAACAAGATGGAACAATGAGGGAATACTACGCTCAATTCGATTATCATTCAAGTAGATAATCACTGCCAAAAGAATATTTGATTGGATTTTTTAAGAAGGGACTCAATCTTAAAATTGGTGTAACAATAGGATTACATGAACCTCACTCTTTACACCAAGCGTATATATTAGCTCAAAAGCAAGAAGCAATAATGATGATGAATGGAAACACTATGCTTGATCAAGGAAATTGATCAGATGTTTGTTGTGTGTAAGTTTTAATAAATAATCCTCAATTATCCGCAAGTGCATGGTTCGTTAGTGTAGTACCTAAGGTGTTAATCCCACGAAGAGTGATAATCTAATCGTAAAATATAAGGCCAGAAACAAATACAATAATTGAAAATTTACAAAACTAAAAATGAGAACTCAATTCAATCAATCAAATCCAATCACTACAAGAAAACAGTAAATTACAGACGGAAATTACCGACGGAAAATGCCAATATACCGTCGGTAAATTTATTTACCGA
>JANQBM010000005.1:33462757-33476316 GCA_025594535.1 Erythroxylum domingense | reverse complement strand
CCACCTTCGCGGGGCACGGATCCGGATATCACTGTCGATATCGGGTTCGGGTCCGGCGGGAGTTGGGGTGTTACAATGTATCCATTTTAGGATTATAGCGCACAGTGGTGAAAAATTCGACAGTCATTATAGGATATATCGGCACATTACAATGAATTAACCGACCCTAACCAATATTCGCAGCCAATCTCTCAACGTTTTACCTTAATCCTAGAGTTTCTAATAGTTTAAAATCAAAGTATCTAAGAGGCATTAATTCTCTATCCTTAAAGTCACGAAATCGCATATCTTCATCTTCTAAATGAATAAGGAATGGGGCACAAAAGGTGGTCGTCATATCTGGTTTACCTTCTCCAAAGACTTAAGGCGTAATTCGTCAATTGGTTTCCAGACTTCAAGCTTCTTTGGAGCCATTGTGAAAGAAAAATATGCAAAAACTAAGCAAGAGAGATGTGAGCACATGTTTTAGAAAGAAAGAGAGAAAATCTTACCAAATCCTTATATTTTTTAGTGATTAATGTAAAATAAGTGTAAAGGAATGAAAATTTGATGGAAGAAGTGAAGAAAATACCAAGATTTGAGTGAAAGATGAAGGATTGGAGAGGTTGAGAGAGTGGGTATCGTGGTTTGTAGACAGAGATTGTGAAAATTTGAGGAATGAAGAAAGAAGAAGAGGGGGGAATTTTTTTTTTTTTTCAAATGGTGGATCCCACGATCGTAGGAATCCCTATCATTCCCATGATCATGGGTCAAAGATCCAAAACCTTTCTAGATAGCCTTCCTATAGTCGTGGGAAGTATACCAATTCCCACGGTCGTGGGTTAAGGCTCCAAAAGGATTTTGTATAGCCTTCCTATGGTTGTGAGAAACAACCCAATTCCTATGATCGTGGGTTACTCCAAATTTTCCAACTTCTTAACCCTCTTCCAAGCTTAGCACATATTCTCAACATTCAAACAACCTGCAAACAAATCAAAATCACCCAACCAACAAGACATTTGAAGAGAAAATAACTTAAAACTCAAACAAAATCCAAATAAAAACCAAGCAAACTCAAATCAAACAAACAAGTAAACAAAAAAAACAATAAGAGGAAAATAAAATTCCATAGTTGCCTCCCATTTAGTGTTTTTTTTTAACATTGGTAGCTCGACGCTCTCCTTATGCTTAAGGAGGTTCAAATGAATGGTGCAATGATAGTGCGGTCACTAATCTCACAATCTACATATGGGCTACCATGATATGGATTCCACCTTCCTTGTGATTCTCCTTCCTTCACCTTCTTCTATGTGATCGTTTCTTTCTGAATGCATTCCCAGGATCCTCAATATCTTCCCATTGTCCTCAAGGTTTGGCTTCCTTGATATTAGTTGGAGGTAGAGGAGAATTGTTGTCTTTTTTTTTTGACACTTTGAAGGTTATTTGTTGCTTTCCTACCCTCGGAGTTAGTTCACCCCCATCAATGTCAATTATCGGCAAGAAGTTATCAGGAATGGTCATCCAAGGACCATAAGGGTTCCTACATTTTCTCCAATATCCAATATATAGAAATCTTTGGGAAAGATAAATTTATCAATTTGTACTTGCATGTTCTTAATAATCCCTTTTGGTTAATATAATGTTTTGTTGGCTGTCTTTATTAACATCTTTATGGGTTTTAACTCTCCTAACCCCAATTTCTGACTAAAGGTATAGGACATCATATTGATACTTGTTCCCAACTCTACGAATGCCCTATCTATTTCGACTTCATTGATATTGCAATGAATATAAAATTCCCCCAGGTCCTCTTTCTTCTGTGCTATGTTAGGGTTTACTTTCTCTATGTGCTCGTTAACCTTCTTCTTGACTGATTCCTTTAGTGTGAGCCTTGTTTGTAGTTGTTCCATTATGTCCTCAACCTTTGGTTCAACCTCCTTAAAATTCCTTGTTGTCCTACTTGAAATTGACTTCCGCTAAGCTAGAATAAGGTATGGAATTTCAAGTTGAGGTTCCTTGATTGTCTTAATTACGAGTTCACTTTGAAGGAATTTCATAATTACTTGTGGTTTTCCTTTATCTCTTTCTTCCATCACATGTTCAAGTTCCTTTTCCTGGGTCTGAGTGATGGCCATGATCTGTTCCTTTGGGTTATACTCGGTATTGCTTGGTAGATTACATGCACTTCTAGAAGACAAAGTATTAGCAAATTGACCTACCTGAACCTCCATGTTGTGGATGGATGAGGCATGATTTTTTACAATCTAATCAAACTTTGCCTCAATCCTCTTTTAACTTTCATCCTGGATGGCAAAAATTCTTTTTTGGTTATGTTCTTGAGATGCCAGTTTGCACCCCAAAACATCCATCAACTTGTCCATTTTGCTCCCCATAGATCCAAGTTGATCTTGCTGAAATCCAGGAGGTCCTTACAATCTTGCTTGGCCACCTGTATTGTTAGTACTCCAAAAAAAACTTTGGTGGTTTTTCCGCCCCAAATTTTAAGTGTTAGAGTAAGGATTATCATCTCTTTGCAGCTAGCCCAAGTAATTTTCCTATTATGTACACTGGCTCCCAACAAAATACATTCAGCTGTGCAATAATTGTTTTACCTATATAACTCACACTGTAACTACATAGCTTCAGCCATAGGTGAAGATGCTCCTTACATGCTGCTCAACTGCTTGGTAAGGGTTGTGATCTGTGCCTGTAAAGCTATAATGGAGTCAATCGGGATCATACCTTTTTGCTCCTTTTGCCCTGTCTACTCCTCTCACTTGACCACATGTAACTATTGCTCGCCAATTCTTCCAAAAGGTCATGAGCTGCATCAATAGTCTTTCTCATCAAAGAAGCTCCAGCAGTTGCATTTATGGTTCCTCTTGTGCTTTGATTTTCACCGTTGTAGAATGTCTACAACAGGAACTCCCTTGGAAGTTTGTGGTAGGGATAACTTCTCTGTAATTCATTAAACCTCTCACAGGCTTCATATAAAGACTCTCCATCACTCTGTTGAAAATTTGTGATTTCCTTTATGATTCTTATTGTCTTGGTTAACGGGAAGTATTTTGCAAGAAATGCTTGGGCTAGTTGTTCCCAAGTAGTGATATGCCCTGAACTGAACGAGTTGTACCATGCCTTGGCCCAATCTCTTAAAGTGAAAGAAAACAACCACAACTTCATGACATCATCAGACATCCTATTAAAACAAAAGGTCTCGCAAATATCTAAAAAAATTGCAGTATGGGTGTTGGGATCTTCGTTGGACAGCCCAAAAAATTATACACTACTTTGAATTTTGTTGAGGAGTGTCGACTTTATCTCGAAATTATTAGCTTGAATCGCTAGCCTTACCACTCCTTAAGGACTGAAACCTAACCTCATAAAGTCCATCAATGTCCTCTCAGCTCCTCCTTGCTCTCCTTCTTCTACCATATTTCTTTGTACAATGTCTTAATGCTTCGCTCTTTTTAACTCTCTTTGGAGCCTTATGATATTGGATAACTCTTCGTCACTAAATTCAATTGATCTTCACGTGCTCCTTATGTTCATGCACCTACAAATACACATGTAAAAGTATCAAAAACTCTAAAAACAAAAGAACCTAAACTAAACAAGATGATAAACAAACAATCCCTGACAACGATGCCAAAAACTTGTTGAATGGAAAACAGATTCCTAGTTTTAGCCTCAAAGATGCAAGTATACAGGTCGCAACTTGAGGTAAACAGTAGATATCGATCCCACAAGGATTGTGCTTAGGCAACACTTAATTTAGATTGATTTTTGTTTAAGAACCAATTTTTTTATGGAAATAACCTAGAAAATTAAATTAAATCAAACAACTAACAATGAGCAAATGATAACACAAAAATGTAGAATCTTGGAATTCAAGATTTTAACAACTAGAGATCACTTTTTTCCTATCTTATCTCTCTCCAATTTTGTTAATTGAATTATGCCTTACCTAAGATGTCCTAATAAATTAACTACCCTCTCTCAAGGTGTAATTAATTGTCCCTATCTAAATTAAATAGAGATGATTAAGCAATCTCTCAATATACAAAATCAATCAACCATTTTAACTAGTTATTAAGTTATCCTATGGTTGATCAATTAATTAGCCAATATCTCTCTCTAACTAATCAATTAACTTGATTAATATAGGTCTATAGAATGCCAACTCTCATTGTACAATCCTACACAAATTTCCCAATTCAATCTCTCAATATATTGCAAGCTATAATTTCACCATTCATCAAAAGCTTCATTTATTCGAATCAACAAAATAGGAGTCCAATAAGAAGTTTAAAAGTAATCTCTGCAAATTAATTAGCGACTCATGATGTCTATAACACCCCCAACAATCAAATAATCCATCATACAAATGCCAGAAGAAAAAAACGAAATAAAACTAAATCATTCAAACTCCTCCTCTTCTTTGCCCGAATATGGAAAATCTAGCATTGGTATGCTCTTTTCCCAATTGTGAATGAAAAACATTGATTCTCTACCTCTCCAAAGACTCTAAACCTGCATTTTTACTCAAAGAGGCAAGTCTCTACTGAAGCTCTCTTGTCCATAGGGGTTTATAACCTTATATAGTCATGAAAACCTAAAAAATAAGTGAACCCCACGTGTATCCTCGGGTTAGACATCCCACGATTGTGGGAATTGGTATAAATCCTATGATCATGGGTTCTTGCATTATAATTTCTCCTCTTCTCTTCTCCTCTCTTGGTCTCTCGCTCAATCGCAAAGGTTGCCACCCTCTATTCCTACATCAAAATGATCAATTCTTACCCTAAATCAACATCAAACATAAAAGAACAATAATGAATATCAAACTAAATAAAAAACATATAAAATAAATCCTAAAATACAACAATAATAACCTATTACACAAGAAACACATTCCAAATGCTTAGGAAAACACATACTAATGCACAACTATCATAAATCATATCATCAAATATTACATATCACTTCACGTTTCAGCATACTTTAACAAATACAATTTGTGCACACTATTTCGCATTTCTATTTCAAAAAAGTCTAAACAATTCACTTCAATCATTCATTTAACACATATCAAATTATATATGCAAATGCACATGTGACTCACTTTCATTGTTACTTTATTGTGACCGAGTGCCTTTTTACTGTTCCATATCTATTGTGAATACTGGGCTTATTAATAACTGTCCCGTACCTATTGTGGATACCGGGCTCATTTTAATACTGAGCTGGTGGCTTTTATGCACATTTTTGAGCTTTAAGCTCTTTTTCACTGGTCACTCCAATCACAACTCCTTTATCTAATCATGCATATCAATATGATGAAATACATCAATTCACATAAAACACTTTCAATAACTTTCTTTCATTATAGACACAGTCATTTTTCATAATCATCGGATCTAAGTTTAGTATTCACTGTTTCGTTGAGCACACATATTTCTTCAAATTCACATTCAATTAGGAACACTCCCAATACAATCTCAATTATCAAACTCTTCAAACTATAAGTATCCAGAATTTTCTCAATCACATCAATAATATTTCAATAGCGAAAATTTAAACAGAACAAATCAATCCTAGTGAAAAATATCTAGGTTGACTCACAGTAAGCTCCAAATAAGCTATTTCTTTGATGCACCCGCAATGTCTAGATGTTGGCGTTCAATTTGTGTGTCTAAATCACGCAATACACAAATTTATACACATTACTAAGTTGATCATTCATATAAGTATTCAATCATGCACGTATATATATATATATGTCATGATTAATGCATGTTCAATTGACTGTTCCCAGGTATATAAGTCATGATCATTCAAACATTATCACTTGTATATGTTTAGCTTGCACTTAGGCTTACACCTAAAAAAAACTTGATTATTCTAATATCATCACTTATACATTCATTAATCCTTTTGCATCATTATATAACCATATAATATCCAAATTTTCATTCATTCATACCTAATACACCTTACACATTCCTTTATATCACAATTGCATTCCTAAAAGTGTTTTTATTCTTATAACACTCATAAATTTCTAGATTTTATATACATTAATATCATAAATCCATTCTTAAGTTATAACCTCAATTAACAACCTAAACTTATCCAACACTTAATTAACTTATTCAACCTCAAGCTAGGTTCATTTCAAGCCTTATTCAAGTCTAAGCGCACCATAATAAAGTAACTTATCATTAGTTGGTTCAAACATCACTTAAAAGAGAAGAATCCACATCTAAGGCCTTTCCTATGATCATGGAGGTCTTCCCACGATCGTGAGCTATGCCATCCAAAATTTTCAGCCAATTTCCTTTTTATTTTTTCTAAAATTTTAACCTTTACATACTATATCCAAGACATCTTCTTCATAATCCATCATTTAGACTTCAATTACTCATCATATTTTCACCTCAATTACATCTCAAATTCTTCCATATAACAATACATAAACTATTGTTCATCATTTACATAAAAATAGAACATGATCACTATCATTCATTATCATCCTAGCTCTTCCCATTTCAAGAACACTACACTAGGCTTTTCTTTAACATAATTCACCTTTATTTTACTTTAAATCCCAATATATTTCATTCTTTAAATCCCAATATATTTCATCCATATAATAGCATATAATTCACATTTTTATACACTCAAAAATAGAACATGACTTTATCCATTCATTCATCAAAATTTCTGCACTCATCATCATCATATATATGTCTCATCCTAATTCAACAATCATCAAGTTCTGTCAAAATAAGCCATGAAGATTAACATCTTTACTTACTTGTTCAACTCCAAAGCCTCCTTAAATCATGAGTTAACCTAGCCCCCAAGCTTACACGATCATCAATATTTCAAGGAGGAATGGGTCAGGTTTTCATCAATATTAAGAAGATAATGAAATATTGAAAAGACAAATGAAGGATTTCGGAAAAGACTAAAAAATCATGGGGATTGGTGAGAGTGTCGTGAGTTAAGAGAAGAAGGAAGGAGAAAACATGTAACAAAAGTAAGAATGAAAGAAAAGTTGGTATTTCATGTGTATAAGTCGTGAGTGAGGTGTGTGGCAAGTGACAGCAAGTGTTGTCACACTTGTCACTTGCCACATGTCCTATTATTTTTGGCTCCAATTATCTTTCAATAACTAGTCCATTTGTCTCCCAAATCTCCATGCCATTTGCCAGCCAAATATCTAATGCTAATTGTCACTTATTTCTACTACCATGTGTTAAGTATTTCTACTACCATGTATCAATTTGTCTTACCATTTGACATTTTTCCTAGTCCAAAACTATACATAAATTTATAAATCTCCTAATTTTGAGAAATAAATTCTAAATCACCAATTATAATCCATCAACCAAATTTCAAGACATAAAAATTTACAATTCACATCATAATCAATTTAAATCTTTTATACCCCAGAATATGTCAATTGAGTGCATATACAGTATTTGCAACGTGTAAGATATCAAAATTCATGAGTGTATGCTAATGATAATGCGCCTCACATATTCTCAATGCTATTTCCCATGTACAGTGGTCTAGGTCCTAACCCTTTGTATGGAAAACAGGTTATTACAATTTTCCCCTTTAAGAAATTTTGTCTTTGAAATTCTTACTTGATTGATCAAACAGTTGGGCGTATTAGTTCCTCATGTTTTCCTCAGTTTCTCATATGGCTTCTTCACTCTAATGATATCTCCAAAGGACTTTACTAATGGGATTACTCGATTCCTCAATTGTTTAGTCTGATAACCCACTATTTTAACCAGTTCCTCAACATAACTCAAATTACTAACAATTTTAACTTCCTGTACTAGCAAACATGTGTTGGGTCCGACTGATATCTTCTGAATATACTGACATGAAACACATTATGAATCTGAGCCATCTCTAGTGGTAATGCTAATTTGTAAGCCAATGGTCCAAGTCTCTCAATAACCTCATATGGACCAATGTATCTATGACTTAGCTCCCTTTTTACCGAATCTTAGCACTAACTGAACATCTCAGCCATTGGTGGGAATTTCGCCCCTCGCCAAGGTGATACTCTCATAAACATTTTATCTCCTACTTGATACACGATATCTCTTCGGTGCTGATCCACATAACTCTATTGTCTATTTTGTGCCACTTTAATTCTATTTCGAATCAGTTTGACCTTATCAACAGTGTCTTGAATCAGTTCTAGGCCTTTAACAATCCTTAGACCCTCTTTATCCCAATGCAAAGGTGAACGACACTTTCTACCATATAACGCGTCATATGGTGCCATACCGATACTGCTGTGATAATGATTGTTATACAAAAATTTCAATCAAAGCTACATACTGATGCCATGCTCCTTGGAACTCCAAAACACAAGCTCTAAGCATATCCTCAATAGTCTTAATAGTTCTTTCACTTTATCCGTCTGTCTGAGGATGAAATGTTGTACTAAAGTTCAACCTTGTATCCAAAGCTGTCTATAAACTACCCCAAAGTCTCGAGGTAAATCTAGGATCTTGATCTGATACAATAGACACTGGGACCCCATGCAATCTCACTACCTCATTTACATACTTTCGAGATAACTGATCCAGTGTATTAGGCTCTCTCACTGGTAAGAAATGAGATGACTTTTTCAATCAGTCAATAATGACCCATATGGCATCATGTTGCCTAGGATTCCTCGACAAACCTATTATAAAATCTATAGTAATTCTCTCGCATTTCTAGTCTGGAATAGGTAATGACTATAATTTCCTAACCGTAGCCTGATGCTCTGTCTTAATCTGTTAACAAGTCAAACATTTAGCCATATATTCAACCACTTGTTTCTTCATCACTAGCCACCAAAAATGCTATTTCAATGTATTGTACATCTTGATAGTACCAGGATGCATAACATAGACTGCTATCTGTGCTTCTTCTAAAATCTCTTTCCTTAAATCATCCACATCGGTACACACAATCTCTACTTCAATCACAATGTATCATTTCTCAATTCAAACTCAGAATTTGGATTCACTTTCAACTTCTCAATTAACTTCACAAATTTTGGATCTTTACTTTAAGTCTTTCTGATCCTTTCATGTAACATCGGTCTAAGCTTCAACGTAGCTAACAATACTTTATTTTGCCCTAAATTCAGTTCAACATTTAATGCTCTTAGTTATATTAGGCTTGGTAACCTCGATAACTGAATTTGTGCCATATTACTATTAAATTTCCTACTTAATGCATTAGTTACAACATTAGCTTTACCAAGATGATACTCAACGGTACAATCATAATCCTTAATCAATTCAATCCATCGTTTCTGTCTCATATTCAATTCCTTCTGACTTAACAAATATCTCAAAGTTTATGATCTATAAATATCTGAAATGTCTTACCATACAGATAATGTCTCCAAAGTTTCAAAGCAAATACCACTGCAGGAAGTTCTAAATCATGAACCAAATAGTTCAATTCATAAGACCTTAATTGTCTCGATGCATATGCAATTACTTTACCATACTGCATCAGAACACATTCTAATCCCTGGTATAAAGCATCACTATACACTACATATCCTCCAGATCCAGATGGAATAGCTAATACCAGTGTTATAGTTAATCGGTGTTTTAATTCCTTAAAAATCCTCTAGCATTCTTCATTCCATCTAAATGGTACATTCTTCCTTAGAAGCTTTGTCAAAGGGGATGAGATCAATGCAAATCCCTCTACAAACCTTCTATAATAACCGACTAATCCAAAAAAAATTCGAATCTCAGACACATTTCTCAGAGCTTCCTACTTCATCACTACTTCAACTTTCTTTAGGTCTATCTGTATGCCCTGTCCAAATACTATAAGACCCAAGAGTACTACTTGATCAAGCCAAAATTCACACTTACTAAACTTGACATACAATTACTTCTCTCTCCTTATGTGTAAGATTAACCTTAAATGTTCAGAATGTTCCTCTCTACTCTTTGAATACACCAAAATATCATCTATGAACACAATCACAAAATGATCTAAGTAAGGTTGAAATACCTTATTCATCAATTCCATAAAATATGCCGGAGCATTTGTTAACTCAAACAATATCACCAAAAACTCAAAGTACCCATATCTACTTCTAAATGCAGTCTTTGGTACATCATCTTTTGCTATCTTCAATTGATAGTACCCTGATCTCAAATCTAATTTTGTGAACACTTGAGCTCCCTGTAATTGATCAAGTAAATCGTCTATCCTCAGCAAAGGATACTTATCCTTTACTATCACCCGATTCAACTGCCTATAGTCAATACACAATCTCAAAGTCCCATCTTTCTTTTTCACAAACAAAACTGGGGCTCCCTAAGGTGACACACTTGGTATGATAAAACACGTACTTAACAACTCCTGCAACCAGCCTTAAGTGTTAGGGTTACATAAATATAGTGCCCTAGAAAGCAAGTGTATTTACTTATAACTTAATTTTTTTCTAATTATAATCTTGTAATGAAAATATTTATTATTAATAAAACAAAAGAGTTTGGTTTTATTTGTATGAGCATAATATAACTAGTTAAAAGGTACCAAGGTTCCTTTGTTAGTAATATACATATACATGGAGATGTATGGGAAACATATATATTATTAGAATGTCAAATTAATTAATTCACATTCAAATAATCAAGTTGGTCGCTTGAATATGGATTAGACTGTAGTGTTGTGATTTACCTCCATATAAGTAAAGGAGTTTACTTCAAGGGAATGATGAGTTTTAAATCATGAGAGTAGTTGACTATCAATAATAGCACTATTAAATGAATCTAGAATCGTATATTTTTTAAAGAATAAAGTAGGTTGTTACTTTAATCTTAAAACATACACCTTAGCATTCGTTTATTAGGAACCATAATCTTGATGAGTGGTGAACTCGTGTGTTTCTTTATAATTCTTGGTATGATTGGAATGAATTTTTACAGGGTATCAATCCAATGTCTGCATGTTGGAATTATTAATTGAAACATGCATCAGGGAACATTCATTCAAATAAAAAGTTTATAGTGATATCATCACTTCTAGATGTTTTACGGAGATAGGTGATAAAACTAGCCCTAGTAGTTTGATGGACTACCTACCCATCAAGTCTTAACACCAAGATTAGATCTTGTGTGTCAATCACCATATAGGAAAAACCAACATAAGGGCAAAACGATAATTTTACCCTTTATTGTACTGATGGCTATAATATGTTTCATGATAGAGTTTGCGATTGGATATCAAATTAATATTTTTTGAAACATGTTTTCTCATAATTTTAAGTAATTCAAGAGTTTAGCCAATTTCTTTTAGTGGAATGACATTTGCTTAAGAAATTGAAATTAATTGTAATGAGATTAAATTAATTTCGAGCTTATTGGAGCTTGAATTATTTAAGTCCAATTAGATTCCCCACTTGGCTTTTGGGAAGGTTATCAAGGAAAGTAAGAAAAATAAACGGAGGTTATTGGAAAGAGAATGAGACAGTTTGGAGAGAAATAGATGAATTGGATTTGGACCAATAAGACTGGATCAATTTAATTAAGAGTTAATTAAATTAGGTCTTAAGCATATAATTAAATGTTAAGCTTACATTAATTAATTGTTAATTATAAGCCCAAAGGAATATTTAATATTGAGCCAAATTTTAGTTTAATTAATTAGATTAATTAAATTAAAACAAAATCTAAAAAAAGGGTGCTTCTCTTTTAAATGAATTTGTTAGTTGGTGTTTTAAAACACCTTAAATGAAAATGTTATTATCATAGATAACTTCCAAGTGTGGTAGTGGAAAGAGATGTAGCTCTTTTAACATTCTTATCATTAAAGAATGAAAGAGTACGTTATTATGCTCTCCACTCACTTCCATCATTAACTGTTTTTGATGGCTTGTTTTAAAAGCATAAATGTACAACTATTTTGGTTGGCTATCAAAATGAAGTGGTGCATTTTTGGCTCTCTCTCCACTCTCTCCTAAAAATCGTCCAAGAGTTGGAGAATTCGTTTTTGAACAATTCATTTTTTAGCTTTGATAAAAAATGAAGGTGTGTTTTTAGAAAAAGCTCTCTAAACAAACAATCGGCCATAGCAAAAGGTTTGCTCTCCAACATTTTTCTTATCCTTTCCCACCAAAGGATCTTGTTAACCAAGCTATCCAAGGAGAACAAGTGGTACATCGGATCGGTTGAGGACACAGCAGCGAGGAGTCAAAGTTGTAGCGAGGAGTCGGTAATCCGATCTTGTTCTTATTTTATTTATTTTCCTTATGCCGTATCATGTATGGATTAAAAGCATGTTGATTTGGTATTTGCTTCCATTTTGTTTTGATTTCGGAAAAAGTTTTGAAATATACCATTTAGCCAAACCAAGCATGTTTTTGTTTTTGATCCAACAATTGGTATCAGAGCTAGTTTTATTATGGATAATTCGGTTCCTATATGTTGCATGGGTTGGCTATTAAATTATGTATGCTGCATATTTTTTATATGATAAAAATATATATTGTGTATGTTTTGGTTTGCTCTTTTGGTTGTCTATAGAAATTTGATTTACCTTGTAAGTTTTCTTTGTTTAGTTTGTAACAAGGAGGGTGGCCTATCATCGCCATGTTTCCTCCTTGTCTTAATTTTTTTGTTTTCATTTTTTTGTACTGTAAAAAATATTGTGTAATTTTAAAGACGGAGCAGTCATGGATCGGAGAAATAAATAGGTAAATAATTTCGATTTTTATTTTGTGTTAATGGTAAATTTTATTTTGATTACATTATGTTAATGCTTGATTTTTTTAGTTGTTGTAATTTTTGTTTTACTTTTTAAAAATTAGTTTGTTTTTCAAGAAAATTAGAAATAAAATGTCATTTACTAGTTTTTACTAAACAGGCCGGGTCGTGCGAGCGAAGAGTTTGAAGCGGAAGATCCAAGTCCTAGAAGAAATTTTGGGCCAATAGGCCTTGTAATTTTCTTTTAATTTTCTAGAATGGACAATCAAAAGTAGCTATTTAATTTATTAGAGGAATGTATTTAATTTATTAGAGGAATGGATGAATGGATGCAAATAATATGCGATATTATGTGAATGTATGCCATTTAGAAAAATTGCCAACCTTAGGCTTTGCCAGCATTCATTATGTATAAGATATATGATGAAACAATATAGGATGTTTAATAAATTGCATCTAGACAAGATGGTATTTATTAAAAATTAAACACCGAAAAAGATTGAGTAGGAGAGGATGCTCATGTGAGAGTCCACGATCTCCATATGATGGCCCATTTGCATATGGTGAAGTGTTACTCCTCACCGGAGGACATGAATCCTAAATCATGCATGTTTTGGGTCTCCTAAACGATAAGTCTACTCATTGGTAACAAATGTGACATCCCACCAAGGCATAGTTTGCAAGTACCTTTAGCTGATGAATTAATTGGTTACACACTTAACATGGTTTATCAATAACCTACCCACTGTAGCTCTGTTGATACATGCATGGACCAAATTATGGCACTTCTCAAAGAGTTAGGCATGAAGATGGTTGGTA
>JANQBM010000005.1:33441733-33462657 GCA_025594535.1 Erythroxylum domingense | reverse complement strand
GCATGAGGTGTGGTAATTTACCACACCTGGACCCGTTTCTCTGGTCCGACCCGTTCTCTGGAAACGGGATGTTACACAAAATGAGATGATTATTGTTTCCAAATAATATAGAGTCATAGAGATATAAATTATATGAAGGCATTGAATTTTAAGTCAGTCTCTATGACTTTCAATTTCTGGAGTGAAGTGGGTTATAGTGTACTACTTCAGTGCAAAAATAGTCCAAAAACGTTTGGGCTATAACTTTCAGATGTTTGAACCAAATTGAATGATTTTGGTTTCATTAGAGACTTAAGGCAATGGGGAACAAATGTTCTAAAGAGGTCTAACTGAAATTCCAATTTGAGTTTTCCCAAAATCTGTTCGGAAATAGGAACAGTGAGTTCTTTTTTACGACTTACTGGTGTGGGCACACCACCTTTATGGGATGCCCGTCTAGATGTCGTTTAGGACGGTGGGCATGTGACTCGAAAGGGCGGGGTCCCAACACACACTGATCTTAAACAAATGTTTTCTAAAATTTTGAAGCGTCTAAAATAAACTTTCTTTTTGATTAATGACAAATAAGGGGAGATAAATAGAAAAGTAGAAATGAAACTTAGAAAATTATTGTACATATCTTTGTATATCGTGTCTTCCATTATTCGTCTCAATATTATTTTTATCTTCTAATATTATGATTTTTTTTATCATAAAAGAAGGAGAGATTGTTAAGTGCGCAAATAAATATATGTGGCATAAATCATCGAATCAAGACGATAGTTAAATAAAACCCGAATAAGATGGATCAGACGAGGTGATCAAGTCTAAGACATCAGACAAGACATACAATTCTAAGCAAGTCGATGTAATTAAAGAATATGCTAGAACGTCAATTAGTTGGAGTTGGTTACAGGACTCAATTAATAATAGACTTTAAAAGACTCGATAAGTAGATTTCTGAAAAAGACCATTAGAGATTTAGGCTATAAATATTAGTTGTAGTCGTAGATTTCAATAAGAATTTTGAATGTACAAAAATACTTAAGAGAAGTTTTGTGATCAAGTGCTTATCTGTGAAAAATATTCTGAGAGAAAAGAAAGAAAGAAAGAGAGTAAATACATTTGTAACGTGAGTGTGAAACCTCAAAAAATATCTTTTCGAGAGAAAGGAATAAAGCTTGAAGAGGATAAGGAAGCAGATAAAGAATATTTTGTGAAAGGACCTAAAGAGGCTCTGCAAGTGTAGAAATAATACTTGTAACATTGAAGGAGATAGTGAAATCTCAGACAAACTTTGAGGATTGGACGTAGTCCAAGGTTAAGGGTGAACCAGTATAAATTGCGGTGTCATATTCTCTAACTCTTACCTTTTTAATTTTCTTGTGGTTAGAAGAATAGATACTAATTTTCGCTATTGCATTACTCACAAAATTAAGTGCATTGTGTAAACTTGTAATTTTCTGAATTTGTTAAGAAAATCAAGAGGATTTTAAAGATTCATTTCTTAGATGATTTAATACAATTCAACCTCCCTTTTGATGTACTTTGCATATTATACGTGATTTTTATATTAACAAGTGATTTATTTCATAACATAGGCTGCTATATGTGCTTCCTCTATAATCTCTTTTCTCAAATCCTCAATATCTGGTACACACAATCTCTACTTCACCCACAATGTCTCATTTCTCAATTCAAACTTAGAATTTGGATTCACCTTTAACTTCTCAATTAGCTCCAGATCCTTACTTTGGGCTTTTCTAAGCCTCTCAGGTAACATCAATCTAATCTTCAATGTGGCCAACAATGCCTCATTCTATCCCAAATTCAACTCAACATTTAATGCTCTCAATTGTACTAGGTTTGGTAACGTCGATAACTATACATGAGTCACATTACTCTCTGATTTTCTCCTTAATGGATCAGCTACCATATTTGCTTTATCAGGATGATACTCAATTGTGCAATCATAGTCTTTCAGTAATTTAATCCATCGTCATTGTCTCATATTAAACTTCTTATGAGTCAACAAATCAAACTTTTATGATCAGTGAATATCTAAAATGTTCCTCCATATAAATAGTCTCTCTAAATTTTTAGAGCAAATATTACTATAGCAAGTTCTAGATCATGAACTTGGTAATTAAACTTATGAGAACTCAACTATCTTGATGCTTATGCAATCACTTTAGCATACTGCATCAATACACATCCTAACCCTGATATGAAGCATCACTATACACCAAAATAACCTCTAACTCCAAATGAAATAACTAACACCGGTGTTGTATTTAACCAATGTTTAGCTCCTCAAAACTCTTTTAACATTCATCAATCCATTTGAATGGTACATTCTTCCTTAGAAGCTTTGTCAAAGGGACTAAGATCAGTGAAAACCCCTCGATAAACCTCCAGTAGTATCCTGCTAATCCAAGGAAATTTTGGATCTTAGAGACATTTGTCTGAGCTTCCCACTTTATCACTACTACTTTCTTTGGATCAACTTGTATGCCCTGTTCAGATACTATATAACCCAAGAATACTACTTAATCGAGCCAAAATTCACACTTACTGAACTTGACATATAATTATTTCTCTCATATTATCTGTAGGACTAACCTCAAATGTTCAGCATATTCCTCTCTACTCTTTGAATACACCAAAATATCATTGATGAAAATAATGACAGAGTTATCTAAATAAGGTAAGAATACCTTATTCATCAATGCCATAAAAGCTATTGGCGCATTTGTAAACCTAAAAGGCGTCATTATAAACTCGAAATGCCCATATCTAGTTCTGAATGCACTCTTCAGTACATCAACTTCTGCTATCTTCAACTGATTGTACCCTAATCTTAAATCTAGTTTAATGAATACATGAGCTCCCTGTAACTGATTAGACATGTCATCTATCCTTAGTAAAGGATACTTATTCTTAACTGTCAGCTGATTTAACTATCTGTAATCAATGCATAACCTCAATGTCCCATCTTTCTTCTTCACAAATAAGACTGGAGTTCCCCAAGGTGACACACTGGGTCTGATAAAACCCTTATCTAAGAACTCCTGTAATGGAGTTTTAAGTTCCTTAAGTTCTACATGTGCCATCTTATATGGAGGAATAGATATAGGATCAGTACCTGTAACTATATTGATAGTGAACTCTGTTTCCCTATCAGGGGGTAAACTAGATAATTTTGTGGGAAACACATCCAAGAAATCCCTAGCAAAAGGAATATCCTGCACTATCTGCTTAGTATGGGTATCAACTACATATGTTAAATAAACCTTACATCCACCTCGAATCAATCTCAAAGCACTCATTGAATAGATCATTCTAGTTGGCACTGCTTGATTAACACCTTGAAATATTACTCTCGGCTGATTAGGAGATTCAAGAATTAGATCCTTAGTGTAGTAGTTCATTACAGCCCTATGAGTAGTCAGCCAATCCATGCCTAAAATAAGGTCTATCTCTTTCAACTGTAATACTATCATATCTGCTCTCAATTCTGCCTGATGAACCCGAATTATACACTATTTACAAACTTCACCAATGACTATAGTACTACCTATCAGTTTATTTACCTCTAATCAACATTTCAACATTTTTTTATCACAATATAATCTAGATGCCAGCTATGGTGTGATGAAAGAATATGTAGATCCTAGATCAATTAATGCAAATGCTTCAAAATTAAAGACATTTAACACACCTGCTAGAACATTTGGGGAGTTTTGAGCCTCCTGTTTGGTGATGGCATAACTTCTAGCCTGAAATTGTGGCTGATTAGTTCGCAACTCAGTCCTGACAATAGACTTGCTAAACTCACTCTACCTCTACCTCTGCCTTACTATGTAGATCCACCAGCTCTACTCTATTGGATAATTGTCTCAGTTAATGATCCTCCTCTCATTCCAGACTGTACTCTGAAAACTATAAGATAGTTTCTAATATGATGTTCAAAGGAGACACAAAGAAGGCAAGCTCCCGATAACTTCCAACATGCCCCACTATACTTCTTTCCACAATGTTCATAGTTAGGCATCTCCCAAATACTGAACCTTTTCCACTGCCAGTCTGTATAAAAGTACCCTTCTATCTAAATCTCAACCATCTTGATCTAGATGGTGGTCGAAAGGATCGATTATGGTTTTTACTAAATCATCTTCCAGAATCAATCTAGGACTTACCCTGTCTCTTCATTCGAAACTCCTGTCTATATTATCCTTGACCATCTTTCAATAACTGTTCAAATCTAATTGAGGCAACTCTCAGCTCAGAAAAACTGCTCAGATTTGTAATAGCTAGCCTTGTCCTTATCTCCATATTCAGCCTATCCTCAAACCTCCTACACATGTCTTCCTCAATTAGAATCAATGCAATTGCATACCCTATTAACTCATTAAATCTTATCTCATATTCAACTATTGTAAGACTTTATTTCTTCAGATCTAGGAACTATTTCATCTTCCTATCCAATTAGATCTTCGGTATGTAATTATCCTTGAGGACTTCAAAAAGTCTTCCCTCTTTAAACCATAAGGTCAAGTGGTATTACCTGAAACAGTCTTCCACCACTGGTAAACTAGACCTTGCAGTAATGAGACTGCGTAGTCAAACCTTTCATTTGACTCACAGTCCATTTGATAGAACACTCTTCCTGACCTCTCTAACAATCCTTCAGCCTCAGCAGGGTCTGTATTTTTGTAGAAATCTATAACCCCTATTTTCTGAGTTTATCATATCTCCTCTCTCTCCTCTTAGGGATTCTCGGAGGCATTTGATCAGATTAAGGTACAGGAGATTCTCTATTAGCTCCTACAGACTTTAAGTCAGCTAATTCTTTAACTTGATGAACTATAACGGATGACCTATAATAAACAATAATCTTGATTACTATACGAATCTCTTACCATAGAGTATATATCCAAAATATCCAGAGGACATTCGGATACATACCCTATGAAAATGGCATGTTAGAGCAATCACATTCAGTTATATGGCATTATACATATAACACAAAATTTTTAAGAGATCAATTCCTCATTTCATTTATAAAAGATAGTTTACAATGTAGCTTTTCACTACATAATCCATACATACAATATCAAAAACATTTAAGAGTCTACTGCTCCTTTACAACATTCTATATGAAATGAGGAACTAATAAAAACATTATATCTAAACTCCATAATATCAGCTGAATCGGATGGTTCATTTATTTCAAAACATAAGAACAATTCACATTTTATAACATAACATATACTCATTTATTTTCCACTATATATCAAACAACTCACTTATTCATTTCTAATCAATCATAAGACACATGTAACGATGTATATGCGAATGCACGTGTGACTCCACTTTTGTTGTTATTTTGTTGTGACCAAGTGCTTTTTTAACTGTCTTATCTCTATTATAGATACAAGGCTCATTGATAACTGTTCTGTATATGTTGTAGATATCAAGCTCATTTTAATACTAAGCTTGTGGCTCTTTATACACATTTTTTGAGCTTTAAGTTCTTTTTCTCTAGCCACTTTGGTCACAACTTTCTTTATCTGATCATGCATTTCAATTAACAAGATTTATCATTTCCCATTATATGCAAACAATCACTTTCATTCATCATGTAATTCACTTTCATATATTACACTTTCAACAAATTTCATTCACTTTAGACACAGTCACTTTTCACAGTCATCGGACATAAGTCCAGCATTCAACATTTTATTGAGAGCACTTATTTTTGTCAAATTCACATATAGTCAGAAACACTTTCAATACATTCCTAATTATCAAACTCCTCGGACCATCAATGTTCGGAATTATCATATTTAGATCATTCATAGTTCAATAATTGAAATATAAATCGAACAAATCAAATCCTAATGAGTAAAATCTAGATTGACTCACAGTAAGCTCCAAATAGCTATTGCCTCAACGAACTGACAATTTTTGGATGATGTCGTTTAACTTGAGCTTATAAATCAAACAATACACACATTTATACACATTACTAAATTGGTCAATTGCTCAATCACATAAGTATTCAATCATACACATATGTATATGTGTTATGTACAATGCATATTCATTGACTTTTCCTGGGTATGTATCCTTAATTCATAAGTCTTTATCATTCAAACTTTATCACTGTATATGTCTAGCTTGTACTTAGGTTTACACCTTAATTATACTTGATTATTCTAATATCATCAATCATATATTCTCCAATCCTTTTTCTAGCATTATATGATCACATAATATCTAACTTCTCATTCTTTCTTAATTAATACATCTTTTCCATTTCTTTTATATCACAATTGCATTTCTAATAACACTTTCATTCCTATAACACTCATAATTTTCCAGATTTTGATACTTTGTCATCAACCATTCATTCCTTAATTATAACCTCAATTAACAAACTAAATATATCAAACACTTTATCAACTAATCATATATCAAAGTAGGTTCATTTCAAGCCTAAATGCACAATAGGAAAGTACCTCATCATTAGTTGTTTCAAACATTACTAAAAGACAACATTTCACTTTGTATGCCTTGCCTATAATCATAGTGGACCTTCCCATGATCGTGATAGAAGCTTATTCAACAAGCCACAACTGTGGGGATTATGCTATGATCGTGACAAAACCCAAATAACCAGGCCATGATCGTGCTCTACCTTTCTTCCTTCATTTCTCCACTAATTCTACATACTTAGAAACATCATTTACCCTTCAAGTTTTCCAGAATTTATGCTCTTTTATGCAACCTTATTTCATACTAATCTAACTACCATAATGGTTATATTAAACCTCATAAAAATCTACTCAATTGATTCATTTTCATTCACTTTATAACATTTCATCCTATATCCAACACATCATATCCATAGTTCATCATTTTCTACTTCATTTCCTCTTCATTCTCACCTCAATTCTGACTCCAATTCATCCATAAAACAACTCATAAACTATTGTTTATCATCTATTTAAAAACAAAACAAAACATCATCATTCTTTATCATTCATAAATCCTAGTTTTTCTCATTTCAAGAACATTACATAAACAACTTTATTAAGCATAAATTTCACCTTCGTTTTACCTTAAATCCCAATCTATTTCATCTACATAACAAATTATAACTCACATTTTTCATAAACCTAAAATAGAACAAAAATGTATCATTCCTTTATCAAAATTTCTGCACTCATCCTATACCATTTTCACTAAATCAATCTATCTCAAACTATCTTCATATATGTTTCATTTAAGCAAGCCATGAAGAACAATGTTTTACTTACTTGATTAACTCTAAAGCTTTTCCAAATTAAGAAGAAATCTTAGCTTTCCATGCATACACGATCATCATCTTTAAAGAAGGAAAGATTAGGTTTTCTAGTAATAAGATGAAGAGATAGGAAAGATCTTGGAGTGGCTAATGTTGAAAGATGATAGCAAGGCTTAACGTGATGAGGGTAAGGATAAGAGTGTAGTGAGTGAAGAAGAGAGAAGAACAAAAATGAAGAAGAGAGCTTGTAGAAACAAAATAGAAGATATTTTCTTAATTGAGAATATCGTGGGTTTATGCTTGCTGAGTGTCATGAAAGATTAATGCTAATTGGATATTTGCTTAAGCTACCACATGATTCTTAATAATCAGTCCATTTGTCTCCCAATTTCTAAACCAATTGTCACCCAATTGTCTATACCATTTGACAATAAATCCTAATGCCACTTGTCACTTATTTATATTACTAATTGTCACTTATTTCTATTATCATGAGTTAATTTTTCTTGCCACTTGGCATCTTTCCTAGTCCAAAAATACACATAATTTCATAAATTTCCCAATTTTAACAAATAAATCTGAATTAATAATTATAATTCACCAAATCAAAATTCATGACATAATAATTCACAATTCACATCACAGATATTTTAAATCATTCATACCCCAAAAAATGTCAAATAAGTGCATATACAATGTGTATAAAAATCATAATTCACGTGTGTGTATGATAATGTTATGCATGAGTATGAAATGCATTTCCTAATTTCTTAACACTGTTTCTTATGTGTAATAGTCTTAGGTTATAACCCTAAGTATAGAAAAAAGGATTATTACAGTTTAACTCTCATTAATCAACGTAATCATTTTACATTTGGTTCACTCTCTCGATTTTTACTGAAGCATATAATTACAATAAATAATTACAACACCCAACATCATTAACAACAAAAGAAACTAAATTAGAATTAAATCAAGTATAAATTCCTAAAAGAAGTTAGAACATCCTTAAACCAAGGTTCATCATCATCAACTACATCTCATACATTAATTGAATGAAATAAAGATGAAAAAAAGAGAAGATAACTTGGATGATTGGAGGTTGAAGTCGTAGCTGAAGCTCCACCTTCTCTCTCTCTCCTTCTTCCTCTTCCTTCTTTCTCTTCATTAGCTTTTTCCCCAAAGTGGCAAATGGAGGCTCTCTCTTTTTTAGGTCATTTCTCTTATCTTATGTAGCCCTTCACTAATTACCGTAAAAACTAGATTTTATCCGGGCCCAAAAGTCTTAAATAACCTATGAAAAATTAAGTTAGGGAGGTCGTTCTGTGTCTTTCCTCCTGCAAGCCACGATCATGGCCTGGACTAAAATATCTTCTGTCACAATTGTGGCCTACTAAAAGAGCCTCTGTCACAATCGTGGCCTTGGGTCCTCAGCTAGACTTCCTCTAAATCTTCTTCGTTCTTTGATATCTGATCTCAAATAGTAACAAAGAAATCAAAGCACCTGAAACACTCAAAATTAAATCTTAATAGCATGCTCTAACCCAAATAACACTCAAAAAACAAATATCTAACTAAGTAAGTCAATTATAAACCTCAACATGCATAAATCAATTAATTAACAACCAAAAAGATACTAAAACATCAATTAAGACACCATGCAACCTACAACTATCACATTCCCACACTTAAACTTTTGTTTGTCCTTAAGCAAAAACAAAACAGACAAAACACAAAGAAACCAAACAATAACACACACATATGCAATAATTATACAATGGCATTGAACTTTATGAAACAAAATTAACTACAAACATAGTCCGTTAAGTTTTTTTAACTAAGTAACTTATGAAATTTGTATCTAAGTACTTAGGACTAAATATACATATTAATTAAGACTTAATGTCAATTTCATTCACTCCTATCTTTGTAAATAGCATGACTTCTCATGAAAAGCCACTTAAGGATAGTCAATTAAAATTGTAA
Source organism: Erythroxylum domingense (assembly GCA_025594535.1). Taxonomy (NCBI): domain Eukaryota; kingdom Viridiplantae; phylum Streptophyta; class Magnoliopsida; order Malpighiales; family Erythroxylaceae; genus Erythroxylum; species Erythroxylum domingense. The sequence goes on along the minus strand of JANQBM010000005.1, from coordinate 33,453,380 downwards.
CTATCCTTAAGTGGCTTTTCATGAGAAGTCATGTTATTTACAAAGATTGATAGGATTTATTAAACAACACACTAGTTTTGTTAATTTTCATTAATATGAACCTAACCTTTTGACATGAAGGCAAACATTTGTGATGAATATCTCCCAATTACTCAACTAGGTCATGTTTTTATTAAGCGGCTTGGTTAGAATGTAATTACAGCCTTTTGAAGCAAAGGCAAACATTTGTGATGAGTATCCCCCAATTACTCAGCTATATCACATCTACTAGCTATATTCGTAAGTTAATTTCTTTCAAAAAGTGCTAGCAGAATAGTTATTTATTAAACAAAAGCACACACTTTTTTTAAATATATATTTTCTTATCTACCTTATTCATTTAGCTAATCATTCTCATGAAAAGAAACTAACGATGCTATTTTTTAGATAGACCTAAAATTATAAACGAATGTGTGAAATTCCTAGGGTGAATGTACTAACATTATATCCAAATTAACATGCATATTAAACTAAAGTGACCTAGGACACTAATTTCATAAGCTAATAAATCTTTACAAATTAAAAGACTGTTCAAAGCTAAACTAATTATGTTAAGTCCTAACCACTGACACATTCACATGAGTCACATCATGAGTCACATCCTTCCAGGCCTTGAATTGTCGTTTAAGTTCTTTCTAGTGGTTCTGCCACCTCAAATTGTAAGTGTTCCAATGTGGATGATTACATCCCTGATCAAATTGTGTCTTATTAAAGTTTGCAAGGGTCCTTTTCTCCATATGATATGTTTCCTCCATCATCGTTCTTTATATCTCTTCTTAGCATTCAAATTTTTAGATTCCTTATAGTTATTCCTCCATCATCGTTCTTTATATCTCTTCTTAGCATTCAAAGTTTTGGATTCCTTATAGTTACCTTGTGATGTCCAAATTTATGCGTCTTTTATTTTATGCCCAAACTTCCTTATCTTTTTTTTAAATTTTAAATTTCTTGTGATTGGATACCATAATCACAAGAAATGGTGCAAATTCCTTATAATAAAGGAATTCAACTAGTCTTATTTAATTCCCTGACAACGGTGCCAAAACTTCTTAAACAAGTTTTAATCTTATGCATATGCACACAGGTCATAGCGTAGCATATAAGGTGTCGATCCTATGAGGAATTATTAAACTAATTGAATCCTAATTTTGCTAAGGCCTAAAAGTGTAAATAAAATGAAAATAAAAACTAAATAGAAAAGTAAACAATAGAATATGGAGTGACTAAAATGAGAATTCTAAATTAATGCACGAAATCAAATTAAAGCACCATCAATTAACAATTGAAATTTAAATAAGGAAGATTAACAAATTATGGAAAAGGGGATTTAGCCTATCATTAATGCTAACTTAGTCACTTTTTTGATAATACGATGTCGATCCTAGACTTTCGAAAGGTGGATTAGTCTCTCTCCAGTTGCAATCACTAAGTCCTAAATCATAAACCCTAATTAAGTTAGGTTACCAAAAATGTAATATCTCGATTAATAAAACAACCTACAACCTAATTAGTTCTTAAGCATTCCAATAAACAACCGAGTCCTCATACGAGATCTATCTCTGTATAATTACTGATTTGATTATTTGCATGGTCTATTAGACCATTTAACTCTCATCAACCAACCTAATCATTTTACATTCGGTTCACTCTCTCAATTTATTACTGAAGCATGCAATTACAACAAATAATCACAACACCTAGCATCATTAACAACAAAATAAACTAGATTAGCATTAAATCAAGTATAAATCTCTAAAAGAAGTTAGAACATCCTTAAACCAAGGTTCATCATCATCAATCCCATCTCACACAACAATTAAACAAAATAAAAGATTAAAAGAAGAGAATATAACTTGGAGGATTGTAGTATGAAGTAGTAGCTGAATCTTCACCTTCTCTCTCATCCCTTCTTCCTCTTCCTTCTTCCTCTTACTTGACTTTTTCCCAAAGTGGAAAATGGAGGCTCTCTCTTTTTTAGGTTATTTTTCTTGTCTTAGGTTGTCCTTTACTAATTAAGGTAAAAACTAGGTTTTACCCAGGCCCAAAAGTCTTAAATAACTAAAAAAAATTAAGTTTGAAAGGTCAGTTCACATCTATCCTTGCACAAGTGACGATCGTGGCCAGCTGAAATAGCTTCTGTCATGTTCTCGGTCTACTAAAAGAGCCTTTGTCACAATCGTGGCACTGGATCCTATGCTGGGCTTCCTCTAAATCTTCTCCATTCTTCGATATCTGATCTCAAACACTAATAAACAAATCAAAGTAACTCAAACATGCAAAATTAAAGCTCAATAGTATGCTCTAACCCATATAACACTCAAAACACAAATATCTAACCAACTATCACAATTTTAACTAAACATGCATTAATCAATTAATTAACAACTAAAAATATACTAAAATGCCTATTAAAACATCATGTAACCTACAACTATCAGAGGTGAAGAAGGAGCAAAGCTCTAAAATGTTGGAGGCCTATGGAGAAGACGGAGAGAAAGACTTCCCAATGCCAACTCAAAGGTGACATCGACGTCGAAGAACTTGATTAAACGTATCTCTCACAAGTTTTTTGTTCTTTCTATCTTTAGGGATTGATTATGTTATCCTATTCCTATGGATTTGGATTTTCATTTATAAATGATCTTTATTTTTGATATTGTTAGATTGTTTATATATAAACCCATTGTTAGAATCTTAATCACATTCCTTAATTGTTGAGTTTGAATATTGCTAGAATCTTCAGTATAATTTATAATTATTATGTTAAGATTCATTTATAGCAACTAATGGTTCTAGATCACTAGGAATACAACCCATAATTGTTTTGTTTTCTATTGGAGTCAAATTATTAAGGATAACATAACCTAGGTTAAATGACCCGAGCTTGTGTGGTTATTACCCTGATTAATCTACTTTCCCAATTTGTAATGTGACTGTCTAATTAAATCTAAAAATCATATCTTTGGTTGTTTGATGGCTAGGTCTAATTCACAAGTGTCTCTTAATTAAACTCGACTTAAAGGAAAATCGGGGTTAACAAAGCTTATTGTTAACCTATGATTAATAATTTCTAGGAGAGGTATAAGAAAAATAATTTAATGGCGTATATTTAATTGTGTGTAGGTCGAGATTGAACTGATGACTGGGTCCCTAACATATTCATCATTTTTCATCATCTTTGAATGTTTTCTTTAAATTTTTTATTAGTTTAGTTTTATTTTATTTTATTATTTAAAATGAAAACCCCCATAACCTAAACACTGATTGATTTCATAACAAGAGCTAACCAAACACTCTCTGTGGGATCAACTTAGACTCACCACTGCTATACTTATACGTCTAGTCATTTTGAGTAATGTTACAGCACGCTATGTCATGAACATACCTCTAATTAATGCCATAAAACAAGTCCATATATATGTCAAATTTCTTAAGGAGTTGTGGACTTCCAAAAGGAAACTGAGAGGAAATGAGAAAGTGAGTGTGGGGGAGAATGTGATTGTCGTCATACAAAGGAAATTTCTACCAAAGTGTAAGAATCCAGGTATGTTTACAATTCCCCATAAAATAGGTGGAACTAGATTTGAAAAAGTAATGTTAGATCTAAGAGCTTCAAATAATGTTATGCCATATTCTATTTACAATTCAATGAATATGGGGTCTTTGAAAAAAACGCGTGTCATAATTCGACTAGTTGATAGATATATTGCTTATCTTGAAGGTGTTGTAGAGGATGTTTTGTTCCAAGTTAATGATCCATATTTCCAAGCTAATTTTTTTATATTAAACATAGAGGGAGAACCTTTATCTAATTTAGCAACAATCCTAACATCAAAGACAAAGATTGACGTTGATGAGGTAATATTGACTATAGAGTTTAATGGTGAACAAGTTTGCTTTAATATTTTTGAAGCAATGACGTACCCTAGTGATGTTCATTCTGCTTTATGGATTGATGCCATTGATTGCTTATCTCAAAAAGTTATTGATATGGAAGGTAAGAATGAGTTAAAAGTTCTTCTTTGCATGTGTTTAGAAGAAAAAACTTTTCATAATTATAACTTATTTATTACAAATGAGATGAAAGAAATCATGCTAGCATTGCAATCACTGCAACCAATGCGAAAAAGTTATGTACCTTCAAATATTGAATTGCCAATATCTCATACAAAATATCTACCTCTGATTGTGCAGGTAATAACCATTGAACTGAAGCAATTTCCAAAGCACTTGAAGTAATTATAGGGAAGAATCTAACTAAGTTTTAAGAGGAAAAGCTCATTCAAGTGCTTAAGGATCACATCACAACTATAGAATGGTCCACAGCTGACATTAAGGGTACTAGCTCTTCGATATGTATACATCGAATTCTTTTAGAAGAAGGATCCAAACCATCAAGGGAGTCACAAAAGAGATTGTCAATCCTTTGATGATGGAATTGGTGAAGACAGAGATCTTGAAGTTACTTGATGTTGGTATAATTTATCCAATTTCGGATAGTAAATGGGTAAGTCTATTCCAAGTGGCATTGAAGAAAACTAGGATTATTGTGGTGAAAAATGAAAATAACGAGTTTGTCCTTATAAGAATTCAAAATGGAGGGAGAGTATGTATTGATTACAAGAATTTAAATTCTGTTATATGCAAGGATCACTTTTCGCTCCCATTCATTAATCAAATGCTTGAATGACTTACAAGAAGATCTTATTATTGTTTTCTTAATGGATATTTAGGTTATAACCAAATTATGATAGCTCCAGCAGATTAAGAGAAAACAACCTTAACATGCCCATTTGGTACATTTACTTATATAAGAATACCATTTGAACTTCGCAACACCCCAGCCACCTTTTAGAGATGCATGGTAAGTATTTTCTCTAACTATGATGAGCATATTGTTAAGGTCTTTATGAATCATTTTACTATTTATAAGAAGTCATTTGATACATGCTTAAATAATCTGAATTGTGTAATTGAACAATTCATTGAAACTACTCTTGTTCTAAATTTTGAAAAATGTCATTTAATGTTTAAACAAGGAATAGTTTTGGAACATGTAATTTCATCTAGAGGGATTAAGGTTGATAAAGATAAGGTAGAAAAAAATGTGTGAAACTTACCCTACGTCACAAATGTAAGGGAGGTTCATTCTTTTCTTGGCCATGTAAGTTTCTATAGTAGGTTTATCAAATACTTCAACAAAAATTTGACAAATCTCTATCATTTTTAAGAAAAGGACATGCCATTTAAATTTGATGAGGGATGCAAGGAATCTTTCAACAAGTTGAAGGAACTTTTGACTTTGACACCAATCATTCAACCACCTAATTAGAGTCAACCTTTTGAGAATATATATGATGTTAATAATTTTGATGTAGGTGCTTTCCTCGGTTAAAATTGTGCCAAGATGACTCATGACATTTACTACTCTTTAAGAACGTTCAATCTAACATAATACAACTACTTCACCATAGAAAAGGATCTTTTAGCTATTGTTTTAAATAAATTTAGACCTTATTTGCTTGATTCTAAAGTTATTATATATTCTAATAATGCAACATTAAGGTATGTTTTATTGAAGAAGGAAGCAAAGCTAGGGCTTATTTGATGGATTCTATTACTTTAAGAGTTCGATTTGGAGATCAAATATAAGAAAGGCGTAGAGAACTCAAATTGTGAACCACTTGAGTCAATTTATGAAGGAAGAGGATTTAATACCATTATAAGAGTTATTTCAAGATGAGAAATTACTCACACTTCAAAATAAGGTTCCATGGTATAATGATATTGTAAACTTTCTAGTTAATCATGAGATGCCTGATGATTTGACTAAATTTAGACATAATATTATAAAGATTTATTGGAAATATTGTATTTAGGATGATCCCTAATTATGGAAATGTTGTTTAGATCAAGTAATTATGAGATGTGTGCTTGAATGTGAATCTATTTTAAAAGTCTATCATTCGTATGCTTGTGATTGTCACTTTAGGCCTAAAAGAACTACTAGTAAAATACTTGAATGTGGTTTTGATTGGCCAAATATATTTTGAGATTCCTATATTTCTACAAGGTGAGAGCTGTAGATTGTATAATGTTTTAATGGGTAGTTTAGGATGTGCTTAGTGGGTAAAGTTAACGTTTATTGCATAATTAGGTTAGGATTTGTTATTTCATTAAATATTTTTGTTAGTGTTTTATAGGTTAGAGCACCCTATTGAGCTTTAATTTTATATGTTTGGGGGTGCCTTGATGTGCTTGCTAGTGTTTTTGGAAAAATATTGAAGAACGTAAATGATTCTTAGAAAACTCAAAGTTGAACCTAGGGTTGCAATCGTAACCAATGTGCCATAATTATGACAAAAGCATGGATGAAGGGACATGATCGTGACCAGTCTACCACGATCATGAGAAAAGGAAGTACCACGATCGTGGCTAGCATGACAGATAGCGCAGAAAGCCTTCCAGTTTTAAGTTTTTGAGGGACTTTTCAAACCTAAAAAAATCTTAAGGTTACCCTAAATTGCAAAGACTATTTAAGGCGTAATGATGTAACCCTAAAGGAGCTTTACATTCTTCCACATTTGGAAGACTCCAAGAAAGAGAAGCAAGAAGAGAGAAGAGGAAGAGAAGGAGAAAGGAAGCAAGTCTTCGCAGCTACAACCTTTCCAGAGTCGTCCGATCCCTTTCAAGTGATTAGTTGTTTAATCTTTGTATTCTTTTACTTTGAATGTTAAGATGCATATGAGAATGATGATTATGGGTTTTGGATTGTTGATGATGTTCTAACTTTTCTTTAGGGATTTTAAATTGATTCATCGTTAATCTAGTTATCTTTTATGTTGATTGATTGGGTGTTATGATTAATTGTAGTGCTTGCATATTTCGGTAATAAACTGAGAGGATGAACTAAATAAAAATGATTAGGTTGGATTAATGAGGGTTAAACGACTCAATAGACCATATGATTAATCAAATCGATAACTCATACAGAGAAAGATCCTATGTAAGGACTCAGTTGTTCATTAGAACACTTAAAAACTAATTAGGTTATGGGTTGATCATTAAATGAGAGATTACATTTTCAGTTACTTAATTTAATTAGGGATTATTAATTAGGGTTTAATGATTATAACTTGAGAGAGTATAATCCACCCCTCGATAGTCTAAAATTGACACTATAATATCATATCAGTAATTAGATTAGCATTGATGATAGGATAAATCCCTTCTTTCATAATTGGTTAATTCTCTTGATTGACTTTCAATTGCGACTTTTGTGATGCTCAACTTCAATTTCATTTTTTCACAAGTTAATTTTTTAACAATCATATTCTCGTGTTTACTTTTCTGTTATATTTTATTATCATTTTTATTAATTTTTTTAAGCCTTAGAGAACTTAGGATTAGATTAGTTCGCATCTACTTGTGGGATCGACCCGTCTTTTACTACAATTAGTGACTCGTGGACTTGCAGTAGTTGAGGGTTTTAATTAAATTCAAACTTTGCAATCAACAAGTTTTTGGCGCCGTTGTTGGGGGGCATTAGGTTAGTTTAATTGTAGTAGTTTAAGGCATGTTTACCCTCTTTTGTCCGTTTACTTACACAAACACAAAAGTTATTAGAGGTTCGAGTTTGATAGTTGAAATGTTAGAACTCTACATCCCTCGTCTAGAGTGTGGCATTCGAAGAGCTCGATATGAAGAAGAAACTATGGCCAAAGAGCATCAACAAGAGTTATATCATGTAGCAAATCAAGAAGCCCAATAAAGAACCCTCATGGATTTCATCTGGGATTTAATGCTAGGCCACCGATCCAACCGACATCATTTGAAATAAAACCAACTCTACTGAATATGTTATCGCAGAACATACAATTCTATGAATTGACCAATGAGGATCCAAATGCGCACATTGTGAATTTTCTCGAGATATATGGCATCTTTTGATATCATCATATGTTGAAAGATGTTGTGAGGATAAGGCACCCCTTTACATTAAAGGATATGGTCAAAGTGGGGCATCACTCATTTAGCCCCTCTAATGTCACGACATTGGATCAATTGGTCTGTACCTTTTTAGACAAATACTTTCCACTCACCAAGATAACCAAAATCATCAAAGAAATCACTAACTTCCAGCAAGGTGAAGGGGAATCGATATATGAATCATGGGAGTGATAAAAGGATTTGCAGAGGGGGTACCCACATCATAACCTACCAAAGGAGTTCCTCGTGCAAACATTTTACAATGGGGTAAACCCACCCATAAGAGGTACAGTATATGAAACATCAGGATGTTCCCTTATGCGCAAAACTATGGATGAAGTTGAGGAGTTGTTAGAGGAGATGGCGAGCAACGGTTGCTTATGGACAAATGAGTGGAGTAGACAACCTATAACTTTTTGAGAGTAAAAAAGAGTTATAGTTGTCAACCAAATAATAGAAATGCAAACTAAAATTAATAATCTAATTTGCCAGTTAAACAATATGAAGGCCTTTTCCTCAACTTCTGTAAAAGTTGTTCAGCAGAAGAGCGAGTTGTGTGGGCAATTGGACCACGATACTATTGATTGTTCCCTGATGAAGGGTCATGAACCAGAACATCTAAATTATATAGGATCACAGTTCGGTAGAAGTGGAAGGAATAATCCCTACTCGAACAATTACAACCTAGGTGGAAGAATCACCTTAACTTTCCTTAGTCGAACAATGTAGGAGGTTAGTTCAGACCTTAAGGGCCTCTAGGATTCTAGAAGGAAAAACCAAATTCCATGGATGCTAAATTGGATAAGATCTTGGATAAGATGCTTATAAAAGGCTTTAAGGCAAACTTCAATAAGTAATAAAGAATTATGCATCATTTATCCATAATTTGGAAGTTCAGACAGGCCATCTAATTGAAGCACTGTCTGCAAGGAATATAGGGAGCCTTCCCAACAACACACAGGCAAGCCTGAAAGAGAGAATAATGGTGATCACCCAGGCGTCCTAAACATTTGCTATTATATAAATTCATGGGTCAACTTGTGTTTGACAAGAGTGAAAGTAAAAAATGTTTAGTTAGAGAACTTTTCATTTTGTGGTGTATAGATCATAGCATCCAGGTATGTACGTCAACCCATATTTTCAACACTCTTATTAGCAGTTCGAAAAAGAGAAGCAATACGCTTGGCATGCGTTACCTGGTTGTAGCTATTGCTGCTTATTATGGTGTCGATTATAAATTGGTAATTGTTTGTCTCCCTGAGTTCTTTAATATGCATAACTTAGCTAGAGTTAAGATTTTGGAGGGTTATGCTATTAGACTTCGAGATGTCAGCTCTAAATCTCATGTCAAGAGCAAGATGGGAGAAGCTATTTCTAGTTTGGCACCACGAAAACAATGAATAGAAGAGTCCACAAATAAAGAATCTGAAGATGAAGAAGAAGTTGGTTAGGAGAAGGTACTCAACGTACTCTCAGACACTAACAAATCACTTGAAAAAAATGCAAAGAGGATGAAGGAGATGGTCAAAGAACAAAAATGCCAGACCGAGGACATTTGGCATATTCATAGATATTTTAAGGCTCAAGGTGTTCAACTACCATCTCCATCACCATCACCATCATCACCTCCATCACCATGACGGTTTTGCATTCTAACCCTTTCTTTTTTAAATTATTTCTTTATGATTTGTTTTATTTTGTCCAAGTGTGGGGAGGGTTGCATTGTGAGTTGTATGCTTCTATTTTGAATATGAATTTTACATATCATATGTTAGTTTATTTTAGGTTGTATGATGTGAGTCATATAAATGTGTCAATGGCTAGGACTTAACGAAGTTGATTTAACGTTGAAGATAGTCTTTTAGGTTGTAAAGATTTATTAGCTCATGAAATTAGTGACCTAGGTTACTTTGGTCAAATATACATATTAATTAGGATATGATGTTAGTTTATTCACTTTAGGAATTTGTCACATTCATTTATAATTTTAGGCTAATCAAATAAGTAGCAATGTTAGTACCTTTTCATAAGAATTAATATCTAAAGAAATGAGGTAGACAATAATAATAATATAAAAAAGAGTGTAAATAATAAGTAAATAACTATTCCACTGGCCTTCGGGTTATGAATAGAACTAGTAGCCAGTTAAGAATATGATGTAGCTGAGTAATCAGGGGACATTCATCACAAATGTCTACCTTCATGTCAAAAGCCTATAATGACATCCCAACCAAGTCACTTAATAAAAGCATGACCTAGTTAAGTAACCAGATCAACATTCATCACAAATGTTTTCTTTCGTGTAAAAAAGCTAGGTTCATATCAATCAAAATCAACAAATATAGTGTTTTTTCTAATAAGCCTACCAATCTTTGTGAGTAGCATGAATTTTTATGAAAACCTATAATTTTGATTGATCAAATAATTATCAATGAGTGTGTGCAAATGATAGGGGTGAATAAACTTGACATTAAGGTTTTGATTAGTTTGTATTTTTAATCTGAAGTACTTAGACACAGGTTTCATAAGTTAACAAGTTAGAACAATTTAAGAGATAGTATTTGTAGTTAAATTTGTTTCGTTAAGTTTAATTTCATTGCCTTATTATTGCATATGTGTGTTGTTATGTTTTGGTTTTGTTATTTTTTTATGGACAAGCAAAAGTTTAAGTGTGAGGATGTTGATAGTTGTAGATTGTATAATGTTTTAGTAGGTAGTTTAGGATGTGTTTAGTAGGTAAATTTAATGTTCAGTGCATGTTTAGGTTAGGACTTTGTTATTTAGTTAAATAATTGTGTTTTGAGTGTTTTATGGGTTAGAGCACCCTATTAAGCTTTAATTTTATTTGTTTGAGGTTCCTCGATATGTTTGCTAGTGTTTTAGAGAAAATATTGAAGAACAGAGACGATTCAGAGAAATCCTAAAATCAAACCTAAGGCCTCGATCATAGCCAATATGTCACGATCGTGATAGAAGTATGGACAAAGGGCCACAATTATGGCCAGTCTACCATAATCATAACAAAAGATGAAACAATATGCCACTATTATGGCACTAGGACCTATGATCATGGCCTGCATGACAGATAGCATAGACAATCTTCCAGTTTTAAGTTTTCGAGGAATTTTTCAGACATTTCGAACCCCGAAAACCATAGGATTACCCTAAATGGAAAAGATTATATAAGGCATAATGATGTAAACCTAAAGGAGCTTTACATTCTTCCATAGCTGAAAGACTCCAAGAGAGAGAAGGAAGAAGAGGGAAGAGGAAGAGTAGGAGAGAGGAAGTGGGTATTCGAAGCTTTTGCCTTTCCTGAGTCTTCTGATCCCTTCCAAGTAATGATTTCTTTTCATCTTTGTATGCTTTTACCTTGAATGTTACGATTAATATGAGAATGATGATTATGAGTTTTGGATTATTGATGATGTGCTAACTTTTGTTTAGGGATTTTAAATTGATTGAATGTTAATCTAATTATCTTTTGTGTTGATTGATTGGGTGTTGTGATTAATTGTAATATCCCGTCCCTATATTAAGGGTTAGGACCCGAAATTTTAGTACATATGAGCTCAAAGAGAGATTAAGGAAATGCATTTTCTTGCTCATGCATAATGTT
>JANQBM010000005.1:33414358-33439031 GCA_025594535.1 Erythroxylum domingense | reverse complement strand
ATTTTCAAATCAATCAATTCTTGAGCGTTTGAGTAATTTTTTATCGTTTAATTTAATTGTCTTACGTGTTGGATTTTCCCTTGGGTACGATATCCGGTTCTTACCGATTTATATTACTTATCGACGGGGTGCGCTTACCTCTAATTGGTCTAGATAAAATTTAATTTATATTGTTCTGTTTAGACCGCAACAGGAAATCATTATATGGATTAAAATAGGCTTCCAGATGTTGGTTTGCTAAATTAGCTGGTGCTTTGCAGCAGTATGGATTTTGGCAATCACACAGTGAATATTTTATCTTCACATTGCACCGTAGTAACTTGCGGTTGACTGTGTTAGTCTATGTTGATGATCTTGTTATTTTAGGTAACGATGGTGCAGTAATTCAAACTTTCAAAACTTATTTGAGCACATGTTTCCATATGAAAGCTCTTGGATCTTTAAAATATTTTCTGGGGATTAAAGTGGGTCGGAGCCTTGCTGGCATCTTCTTGTGCCAGTGTAAATATACACTGGACATCATTTCCGAAGTCAATTTGTTGGGAGCCAAGCCTGTTGGGTTTCCGTTAGACCAGAATCATCACCTTCCCTTGGAGAACAAGAATCCACTTGAAGATCCGGAGTGTTATCATCGGCTGGTAGGGCGTTAGATTTATCTTACTGTGACGAGACCTGATCTCTTTTACTGTGTGCACTTGCTTGCACAGTTTATGCAAAGGTCGACGCATGAGCATTGGGATATTACACTTCGCATTGTGCATTATTTGAAAGGGAATCTTGGTCAAGGAATTATATTGCCTGCTGGCAGTGATTTGTAGCTATATGTTTGGTATGATTCGGATTGGGAAAGTTGTCCCTTGACTTGATGTTCTCTTACTGGTCGATTTATTTTACTAGGTAATTCTCCTATCTCTTGGAAAAATAAGAAGCAACATATAGTGTCCTGTTCTTCCGCTGAGGCAAAATATCGATCTATGATCACTATGACCTATGAGTTGAAATGGTTGAAATAATTGTTACAGTGTCTTGGTGTTGCGCATCCCTTGACCTATGAAACTCTATTGCGATAGTCAGGTCGCGTTACACATTGCAATCAACCTTGTTTTTCATGAGCGCACGAAGCACATTGAAATGGACTGTCATTTTTTACGTGATAAACTTTTGTAGGGAAACATCACTACCACATATTTACCCACTAATGTTCAACTAACTAATATTTTCACTAAAGCCTTGGGTAAGAAATAGTTCGAATCTTTTCTTCGCAAGTTGGGCATTCGAAATCCGCATGCTCCAACTTAGGGCGTGGATTAGCATATATTGTGTATATTATATTTTTTAAAATATTGTAATAAGCTATATCCAGTTGTATTTAGATAGCTATCTTTTAGGAGTAGCATAAGGAAAGACATAATTAAGGAGGCTAGGGTTACAATCCAAAAACTTTTTATATTTCTTTTTTCAACATTAAAGAATAGAGAGATCTTTGCCTTCGTGATGATTTTACTAAAATTACGACCCTCTAAGCAACATTCACTTCAAAGAAGAGGAAGTTAGAAGTTAATGTCACTCTATTATGGTCCTTACAAAATCATATAGTGAGTGGGGATGGTAGCTTACAAGCTAAAGTTACCCAAAGGAGCTTTTTTTTATCCAGTCTTCCATATGTCTCAACTGAAGAAGGCTCTTGTGGATCAAGAAAGAACTTCAACATCCTTACCAAAATTCCTTACACCTTTAGAAAATCTCCCTATAGCAGTGTTAGGAAGAAGGATGGTTAAAAGAAACAACCGTTCTGTCACTCAGTTATTAATTTAATGGTTAGACGGTGGATCTATGAGTGCATCATAGGAGTACCTCTTCGAGCTTCAGAAACGATTTCTAGAAGTTAACCTGCCGGATAAGGATGTTAAGGGGAAGAAAATTGTTGCAGAAATTAACGAAAAAGATGCCTAAGATATAGGAAACATATCGAGTATCGACTCAACGATAGTGTTAGTTATTATACATTATACGCGTCGTTTAAATAAAGGATCTATGAATGTAACCCTATATTAGTGCACATTGTAGCCCTTTAAGGCCTGTTTGGTTGGATGTTAATTAATGGAATGAAATGAAATAGAATGAAACAGAACATAACAGTTTATAATGTAATGAAATATAATATAGTGAAAAGTTGTTTGAGAGAGATGGAAGGGTTCATAATGTAATATGGTGAAATTGTTTGGAAAATTGATGAAATAAAATTTAATATATAATAAATGACTATTATACCCTTGCTATTAAAATGGTTGTTGCAACGATCAATTGAAATAAATCAACTCCATAACTATAATGAATAGAATAATATAAGAGTACACTATAACATACATAGTTTGTTGCAATTCCTCCTCCATGAACGGGCATCCAACGTCTCCTGCTAATGATGAAGTCTTCACCATTACACGCAGTCATCAGAGCATCTCATGACATGTGCTGTCATGATTTATCGTTACAACAGGCACCATCTACATCGCCAGTGACAACCATGTAATGAGTTAAACCGCGACAATAACTCCACTCTTAGCCACAACAACTCATGTTACTCATCATGAATCAGCTTTAGAGCATTACAAACTCAAAACGTGCAAAATTTCCAACAACGTTAACAACCTCGATGACAGGTCACAACTACAACTTTCTTCTTCTTTCTGTTGTTCTGTTTTCGACAACCAATAAGTTGCCCTTTTTTTCTTTTTATGTCCATTGGGAACTTTGGGTGGTTTGTGTTGTTTGGAAGTAAGTACTGTAAATAGGCATTATAAGAATACAACTTTGTTTTAATAGAAACAACATTTCTGTATTGCTGTCCTAACAGAAATGTCACTAGTCATGTTAAAGGGGGTTAAGGTTAGAAGAAATAATTAGTATTAAGAAAAATTATTGAAGGTATATTAGATAGTATGTATTTATTAGTTTACGTTCCATCCTAAACCCCCCGAATCGTAGGTTTCTTATTTTCACTGTTTAGTATTGAATGGAACGTAACATGAAACCCTATGCTTTCATCCCATTATGTTCCATTATATTATGAAACTTTCAATCAAATGATAAAAGTATGTTTCTATTTTGTTTTATTACTAACCTCTCAACCAAATAGGACCTTGCTATCAAGGGTCTTTAAACAACATGCTAACGGCTATAATGAATATGCAAAAATAAAATCAAGTGCCTGTTTGATTGGGTTTTTGGAGGATGAATAAGCACTTTTTTCCACGGCAGAAGCTTTTTTTTAAGAAAATGAGTGCTTGACTATAAAATGAAAAAACACTTTTTTAGTAGATATAACTTTTTTGGCAGCTAAAATACAGCTTTTTAAGAAACTCAAATTTAGAGCTTCTAAAAAAATATTTTTTCAGGTAGATTTTTTAGATCAATTAATGAGCCTATTTTTAATCTCTTTTATCTTTATATTTTACACATAATTCTCACAATATCCACAAACACATCTTTACGTTTATTTTGACAGTTATATAATATTATTTGACTTTTTTTATATGTTTTAATATTTATTTTTGATATTAAATTTACTTATGTTATACTCTATACAAAAAATTTAGTTAGATATATTTTTATTTATGTTTCTTATAGTTTAAAATTATATAATAATTAATATATTATATTTTGCATATTGTTTAATATATTTTAAATAATTTTTATATGCATAAATAATTTTTATTACAAAATAAAATATAGTTAAAATTAAAAATGCTTTCTATTTTTATGTTACCAAACATACTATTGTATGAAACTCTTTCAAAAAATTTTTTTTAAATGATAGTCAAATAATCAACTAACTTTTTAGAAAAATTTTACTGACAAAAATTTTACTAATATAAAATTATCCAAACATGTACGAATTTAACTTTTCTCTGGAATATTCTTTTGGTATTATGGAAATCTGCTTCTTCTCTCTTTAGTCATACTATACAGATAATATTATGGAAGCGTCGTGATAATTACGATGCATTAAAAAATACCACAACAGTACTCGTGTCAACTTCAGTCCGAGGGGTAATCCTTGTCATTAGGTCTTCCTTGAATACTATTCCAAGCAAATCCTGAGGCCTAAAGTTTGGATTTCGACGAGGTCTACTGTGAAGTCTTAGGGCTGCAGAAAGATCTTATCCCATAGAAGGACGTTTATGAAGTGAATCAATGTCCTTCTGCCTCTTTTACAATTTTGAGTATATGAGTAGTTTTATGGAAGAGATTGAAAGGTGAAAACGGTGAAGAAGATGAAGATAGTGGATTTCATGGCTATTACGAGAAAGTTGCAACGATTTTGTTTTAGATTTAAGATTAGGATTATGATTATGATTAGGCTATTTTAATGCAATTTTAAAAAATAAATATTACTATATATTACGTTAATGTTAATATAATATATAATAACAATATTTAATTTTATCTACAATTTTGTTTATTATTTATTATAAATATTTTATAAATACTAAATGTCGTTTAAATGCTTTAATTAACTTAAATCAGGTGTTAACACCTACATTGTGCACTTGTTTATTTCCATATCCTATATTATATGTATTGGCAGTTAAGCAGACGAAGAGGCCAGTGAAATGGATATTTTGTCACTCACCTCCACCGTCACACTATTCCCCCTCTCGACCGCTTCAAACAACCACCGCACGGCTCCCCCTCCTTCGCCCACCGCGGGCACCAGCACCAGCACCAGCACCAGCGCCAGCGCCACCTCCGTCTCCTTCTCGCTCAAGTCACCACCACCGATTCCTCCGCCGGAGCCTCTCAATCCCATAGACTCCTCTCTCCGTCGCCCCAACAATTCCCTCAAGCCCACTAGTCCTGGTCCTAACACCCCTAAACTATCCAAAAACCCTCTCAAACCCCTCCTCGCTCATAACATCACCTCCTCTACTCTCTCCGCCAAACTCAGGCTCTCCAGCAAACTCTCTCCACCCATTCCTCCTCCGCAGCCGCTGCGTCCTCCATGCCCTGCGGAAACCCAGGCCTTGAATGAGAATCCAGTAGAACATGATCAAGAAAATAAAGCTCTGAGAGAGGAATTCCGTCAAGAGGGGAAGATTTTTGTTGGGAATCTCCCCAACTGGATAAAGAAGCATGAATTGTCCGAGTTCTTTCGCCAATTCGGGCCCATAAAGAGTGTAATCCTGATTAAAGGCCATAATGTTACTGAAAGGAATGCCGGCTTCGGGTTTATCATTTACGGCGGTCCAACGGCGGAGACGTCCTCCATGAAAGCTGTGGAATTTGATGGAGTGGAATTTCACGGGAGGGTTTTGACCGTGAAACTGGACGATGGAACAAGATTGAAGACCAAAATGGAGGAAAGGAGACGTTGGGTACAAGGGCAGGTTGGGGAAGAGTACAGGTCCAAGTGGCACGAGGAAAGAGATGGATCTAGAAAGGCTTTGAGGAGAGTTTTAGACACGCAGCCCGAAAATTGGCAGCGAGTTGTTAGTGCTTTCGAGAGGATTGATAAGGTTTAGTTCTCTGACACGCGTTTTGAATCTCACAAGTTTTTGTTGCTTGAATTCATAGCTCATTCAATTTTTTTCTTTAGTTGTCTGTCAAGATTAGAGCACAAAGCTGGAAAGCCTTTTTGAGCTTGTTTTAGGTTGAATAATAGAGTCTGCTTGTAAAAGAAAACTTTTGGGTAGAAATTGTCCAAGGTTGATATAGACGTATAATTTGCAGTTGTCTTATAAGGATATAGAGGTGATCTGTCGTAGGTGTCATTTGTTCTGGTGACTTTGAGACGGGGGAACTCTTCATTTTTTTTATTCGAACTACTGGAACTTATCAATGTTTCAGTCTTTAAGGAATACAAAAACTGTTGAAGAAGGGGGTTTTTATGAGTTCCCTTGTGGATGGAATTATATCGGAAGTCCAACATTACCTTCTAAACTAATTAAATAAATAAGTTTGTGTTTCGTTATTATTTACTTTTGTTTATATGTTATCTTTACAACGAGTAAGTCTATTTTATCTGGTCAGAAATAGATCAACTAGAAATTTTGGTTACCTTGGTGTAATTTACTACATTTACAATCCATATACTTAATATGAAAAGTGGTTGTTAATATGGCTAGTCAGTCCGTTGTTAAATGAAACTGTCATAATTAGAAGTTGATTGTACTGAGGGTTTGTCAGAGAATTTGTTGAATTTGGTCCTTTTGAATTGTATCTCAAACAGGGATAGCTTTGACTTCCATGGATTTCAGTTATTGGAGTTTTAAATAATGGATTATCTCCCTGGGTTTCACAAATTTCCTGTACCCAACAAAACCCAGTTTTGGCATGTCTCGTAGGACAACTATTATTTTAGTTTAGTTTTGTTAGGAAATGTCGCTTGTAGACATAGAATTCCTCGGATTGAGATAAAAAAATATTTTTAAAGAAATTGGAATCTTTTGAGGTGGAAGTATTAAAGCACTAATTCCCAGCCAAGTTGTAAAATGACTTAGAAGTAGTCTAAAATTGTCAATTGCTACTAAAATCTTCCAGTAATATTGCAATTACTTTTACAGGCAAGATAAATTTTCAATTTTCTCCATTGGTTCTCCATTAAAAATTTTATGTTATCATGAGTGAAGTCCTAATGTTTAAGCAGTTGCACATCATCTAGTGTGTCATATTCTCTCTCTCTCTCTCTCTCTCTCTCTCTCTGTGCGTGTGTGTGTGTTTGTGTTTGTGTGTCTTTGCAGTTGCTTAAGTTCTTTTCCATTGTATCTAGCCATCTAGAAGGGAATTTGGATTGATGGTTAGCTATTATGCGAGACGGGGTGATATGCATCGTGCACGGCAAACATTTGAGAGCATGCGAGCAAGGGGAATTGAACCAACTTCCCATGTTTACACCAGGTATATTGTTGATGATTAGTTTCATAGTACCCTCTTTCTGAGTTTCTGCAGCTGTTTATTTACCCATTTGTTCTTCTTTCCGTTGTCTTATTTGTTCTCAAGGTAGTATTGCCACTTTGATGGCAACTGTTCCCAAAGCAGTGGTCTTCCTGAATAAATTTAGGCTACATGAGATGACGTATGTGTTAGATAACATTACTGATTGCGGTGAATCCTAACTGATTGTTGTTTGGAGTATTCTTTTCAATTTTGCAATATCTACAACATAGCTTTGCTCTCCCTCCTAAAGTGAAAGGACATTGATTGAATCTATGAGATACATATCCTCACATCTGTAGGTGTCATGCACTTTTAAGATTGCCTACTGTCAACATTGAAATAATTCATTTCATGCAGCCTTATTCACGCTTATGCAGTTGGTAGAGACATGGAAGAAGCATTGTCTTGTGTTAGGAAAATGAAGGAAGAGGGCATTGAAATGAGTTTGGTGACTTATAGCATTCTTGTGGGCGGATTTGCCAAAATGGGCAATTCTGAGTAAGTAAGCCACAACTTGCCTTCAAAGAATGATATCTTTATTCAACTTCTGCAGTCAAATACTATTGTCACTTGTTTCTTCCACATATTGAACCGCTTGTTCTCTTTCATATTTACTGAAACTTGTTTTTTTGTGTGAAACCTCTCAAAACTTTAAAGGTAGTGGTTAGCACATTCTATATGCTCAACTGTTTTTGTTTCTTTTCACTTGGAGGACATGAAAAGTAAAATTTTCTTCTGATTAGTTACCATTTAACTAGATAACTTGACGGGTTTGTTGTTTTCTTATATTTTACATCGCTAATGTTTGCCAAAATCTGATCTTAGGATATTTTAATGATCAGGCCCTGGACTAGAACTTGATTTAGTTTACATTCATATGTTTGCCTGTTTAGCAAGTCTTTCCTTGATGCTTGTATTGTACCTATTTTCTTTATTTCTTTGTTTCCACTGTATGGTTTTTCTCTCATTTTCATTGTACTTTTATTTTCATTTGAGTTGGATGTTTAAATCCCAGTCTAGTTTCCTCTTTTCATTTGTGTTGGGTGTTTGCATGGCATGCTTCTATTGCTAAAGAAGGCCTTATTCAAACTGAAACCATATAAATCAGTGATCTCCAGATAAAGAGAGGTCTAATTATGATTAGGTGTCATTATTGAAACAAATTGTGTTACATATAGGCCTACAACGTTCAAAAATCAGTTTGTTTCTTTGAGGCTAAAACTATTGTATAATTTTTGGTCAGATGTAACCGTATGGAGTGGAATTGAGACTGGAATGAAATGTGGGATGCAATGTAATAGGTTACAACACAACCTAACCAAGGGATAGTGATGTAAAGTAATGTCGATAACATTACACCTTCCATCACATTGTGAGGAATGGTTGCTTAATAGGTGACAATGCATAGACTAATTGTTGCGGTGATAAAGACAAGTGACTAAGGCGTAACCTGACATAAGTGTGAAAACAGCTTTTGATGCTAATTTTGGACAGTATTTTTGAATTTGATGTGATGAAAAAGGCCAACAATTGGACTACAGAATTAGCATAATTTGAAATTGATGAGTCATATGATGTTTATAAAAATTTTGATACCATAATGTATATTAAGGATTAAGGTACACCTCAGGTGTTTCTGCAAGTTTTCCAATCATCTTTTATACAGTTTGAGATAACAGAATATACTTGATGGGATCCTTTTGCTTGACAATGTAGCATATTTCTTAGTATTGGTAGCTAAAGTACCTTCCGTTATGTCAAATGTTCTTGCTGGCTAGTTCATATGATTTTGAAGGGTTAAAGAATCTTAAAATGCTAAAGCATTCAGAAAAGAAATGTGAACTGCAGAATAAAGCATAGTCACGGCTGAGACGAATTATTAGACAGATAATATGAATAGAAATCGAAGAAATGAAAGCTGAAAGGAAAAAAATTGATGGAGATTACAAGTATGGGGAAACTTTGTGATAGGAAATTACATCTATATAAGAGGTCTGTTTAGGCATAGGAAATCAGTCTTCTATCTCTATGGTTTGCAGTTGATTTCACGATTCTATACTGTTTCAATTTGTTCTCTTTGATGTATTCTTTGTTTCTGAAAAGTGCTCCTGCTATGAAAAAAATAACTTTTTGATGATTTGCTGATGGCATAACAGTGACTGCTGTGGTTCTTCTTTGTTTCATTATCTTCATCACTGCATTTTCTATTTGTTACACATCAGAGATTGATGTGGAAGTATCTATGGAGTTTTATAACCGTTAGTTGTATTCGAATTGTCAGGCCAGTTACTTGTATATTATTTTGTTGCTATTTCTGATATGAGTTCATTTATAAAAAATTTAATGTTGGGAAAGATCTTATAGCACAAAGCTTTACGTCATTCGAAAACATTGGGACGGACAGAAAAGACGTTGGAGCTAGTTTGTTCTAAATCAATTGGTAACCATGTTTGTTGTTAACATGTTGGCTTTTGTAGCCTAGAGGTTGGATCATAGTTACTTTCTTCATGCCCATTGAACATCAGTTGACTGATGCAAATATATCTATTGAATCTTCTCTTATTGAAGAGGTCTGCTAGTTTGGCATCTAGTGATTTCTTTTTATGCTAACATCATCTCTTGTTACTGAAGAGCTGCAGATCACTGGTTCCAGGAGGCGAGGGCCAGACATATGAATTTGAATGCTGTCATATACGGAAACATAATATATGCTCATTGGTGGGTAAGGCTGACTTAAGTTTAGGTCTATCTTATAGTTTGTTCATTGTGCTTATGAAGATTTCTCTCTGCAGTTAATATACCATGTTGTGCAGGTCTATCTATTTCAACAATTGTAGTGCTTCATCTTATTAATTAATTGTATGAGCATGATAATCTTAAGTTTACATACAATGTCCACACCCTTCTGTTAATGTTCTGCTCATATTTCTCCTACACATTCAACTGGTTGTCAGAGAAACATTCTATAGGTAAAAAAGCGATCAATCTAATGAAACTTAGTTTCATAGAAGGTATTTTCATGCAATACTCTGTTTCTTCATGAGGGGCCTTAATTAATGATATTTAAGTCCCTTGCTGCAAAATAACAACCCGGGGGCAAAAAATTATTGCTTAGGAGAATCCCAAACTTCTTATGTGGCTGGATTGTTGAGGTCTTGTGCAGATCCTTAATTATATCCTGGTCTCTTCACTTTTTATTACATGGCAAGCTGTGTGTCTTCAACTATTCAAGAGTGGCATTCATGCTTGTTAATCCTTGTGATTTAATTGCAGTCAAACATTTAATATGAATAAAGCCGAAGCTTTGGTGAGGGAGATGGAAGAAGATGGCATTGATGCTCCTATTGATATATACCATACTATGATGGATGGTTACACTATGACTGGCAATGTAGAGAAATGCCTTGTTGTATTTGAAAGACTTAAGGTAAACAAGTGAAATGATTGATTATGTCTTTATGTGTGTGTCAGTGCCCAATACAGTGAATTCAGGTCAGCTGTTCATGCAAGGAAAAGTAGGAAAAATTCCTTTACGTTTGGGCTACTTGAATGTATGAAGGAAAGCAATGATATATGTCTTTATGTGTGTGTCAGTGCCCAATACAGTGAATTCAGGTCAGCTGTTCATGTAAGGAAAAGTAGGAAAAATTCCTTTATGTTAAGTAAGAAAAATTCGTTTACGTTTGGGCTACTTGAATGTATGAAGGAAAGCAATGATGGTACTTATAAAAGGAAGTAGAATTCTTTGATTTCCTTTATTTCTTCAAGAAGGATTCAGATTGAAGGACTTACCCTTCTGCTTTCTTCGACTTTTACCTTGTTCCTGCTAAAATCCTCCATTTGTGGTGCAGGAATGTGGATTTGCACCATCAGTTGTCAGCTATGGATGCCTCATCAATCTTTACACAAAGGTAAGTAGGATAAGTTTGCCTGATGGCGTTGAGTTGAGTATGTGTATCTTATTTTTATCATTCTTGACATATATCTTTATGTGTCTTTCAACTCATTTGCATGAAGATTTGAAATTTAGTCTCATGAAGAGATATGGCACCATGATTCTTGAAATCAAGTTGTGGCAATACCTTGGGGTTTTATGACAGACTGTTTTTATTAGTACTTATTCAAAAGGAAAAGTTTATATTATGCTTCTATATCTTTTTCTTTTTCTTTTTTTTTTTGGGTCTGAATATAGAGTGCATGGTACGGGAGGCTAATTGATGAAAGGCATGATTAACAGCGAGGTCTATTGCTTATCAGTTGAGCTTTAGCAGCAAAGCGGGTTAGTGCTTGGGATTCAGGTGTTTCTGTTCTTGATTGAATTATTGTTATGAGGACGTATATGTGGTCTCATTTTCTGGTCTGACTATCTGGTGAGAGAGGACACAAGATAAATTATTTGTTGTGAGCATTTGAACATTGAAGTTGCGAGTCTGTTGCAAGGAAGGTTGGGAGTGAGGCCTTATTAACTGAAACATATAAAATTCAATGGTACTTTGCGGGGTTGGTGTTTTGTGCAAACAATTCTTGTATGAATGATAGCCCAGCAGTGAACTAAAACAAAACATAGATGCTTGAAAATAATAATTGTTGCAATAATTTGGTTTATGTATTGTTACTGTAACTGAAATAAAAGGTACTCCACCTACTTTGGGTACCCTTTCTCTGAAACAAGTGTAAGCCATATGGAGTGTTCTTTGTAGTCTGAGAGCCATTCATCAATAATTCCAAGTGCATTCTGCGGTTATACGTTTCTGATGCACAGAAATTTCACTCTTTAGACATATCCACTGCACGTTTGGTTCCTGCGAAACTGAATATGCTTATTTTTCATCTTTAATTACTTGTATTAAGTGGTAGTATTAATTGCATACATTACAATGTTTGTGTAGGTGATTGCATGTGTTTCTGCTGGATAGTGCTGCGTTGTGCAGATGAATGCATAAGCCTATCACTGTTGTGTTTGCTTCGTGTCTGTTATTCTGTTTTTTGGGGGTGAGATAAGAGCTGTAAATTGCATTAATCCAAATCAGTCATAGGCCTCTCTATGCTACCCCATGTGCATCTCTACCCAATAGAAACGAGTAGTAAATCACAGGAGGTGTAAAAACCTCAATAAAACGTCACCAATTTTAAACGCTTCATGAGCCAAGCGATCCACACGGTTGTGGACCTTCCTCTAGATATTTTTTTTTTTAATCACTGTCTGCATCTTTTTAGAAGCTGATGAGTAGCTCCCACACTGGTGCATTAATATGATAACTGTGTTCCTCATGGAACACTAGATTCACGGCCGTCCATGAATCTTTTTCCAACACAACATTTCGGAGTCCTGTCTGCCAAGCCATGCAAAAGCCTGTAGTCAGTGGTGGTAATGCTACAGCATCCAAAATTTCTTGTACACCCTTCCATCCACCAACCCTGCGTGTCTCTTAGATGCCACAAGCAGTAGAAGTGCTCATCACATAGCTGTAGGCTCCTCAGTGTTAACATAAACACATCCTTCCTTTGGTGGTGCCTAGGCCAACCTACTTTACTTGCTTTAGCAGTGCTTCCATTTCCTTGACAAGAGCACCATCAAATCCTTCTATCAATGCCATAATTTGCAACTTTTTTCATTGTAGAGTTATATTTTTAAATATAGTCAGGCTATAATCCCAAGTACCAATTGCCATTCCACATGTTGTAGTACGATGTCTGATGAAGTAAAAGTTTTGATGAAATGCAGATATGTAGAGTACTGGTCAAAAAGTAAGGATCAAATGAAATCTTTCTAGAATCATGGACTTAGAAGTTGGGTGCTATTATTCTATGTTGCTCTGCTTGTCAGGGTGATTTTTTTATTCCTAAAACGTGCATCCTTTTTTGCATTTGTCCAAAAGTTGTGGCTAAACTTATTGGCTTTATTTTCTTGGTTAAAGTATAATTCGTCTGGTATTTTCAACCTACTTTATTTTAAGATCAAGAAATTTTTTTTATGCTTTCAGCTTGGGAAAGTTTCTAAAGCCCTGGAGGTCTCCAGTTTGATGGAATCAGCTGGGATAAAACATAACATGAAGACCTATTCCATGCTAATCAATGGTTTCTTGAAGTTAAAAGATTGGAGTAATGCGTTTGCCGTATTTGAAGATGTTATTAAGGATGGTTTGAAGCCTGATGTTATCCTCTATAATAACATTATAAAGGCATTCTGTGGAATGGGAAATATGAATCGTGCCCTTATGACTGTGAAGGAAATGCTGAAGGAAAGGCATAGGCCTACCACACGGACATTTATGCCCATCATACATGGTTTTGCTAGAGCTGGAGAAATGAGAAGAGCTCTTGAAATTTTTGATATGATGAGGCGGAATGGTTGCATTCCAACTGTTCACACTTACAATGCACTTATTCTTGGCCTTGTTGAGAAGCGGCAGGTAAACTTTGGTGATTCCATAACTTGTAGGAACTAGGAGCAAAAGGTCTCAGCTTGACTTGCTGACCTATTTCACTGATTTAGATTTTCCAATTTTCTGTTGCTTGCTATCTACTAAATTGTAGACGGTTCATCAGTTACTAATTTACATGATCTTCTGTCTGTTTGACTGGTCACTATGCTAAAGAAAACTTTTATTTAATGCCCTAGGAAGTTTCTTTACAATGCACTTGTGTGTAATCTTTATCGCAGTTTCAAAACTGTTAGCAACATTTTCTTATTATCATAGAAAGAGGTAACTTCTAGTGATGTATCTTGCAGATGGAGAAAGCCGTTGAGATTTTGGATGAAATGGCACTAGCAGGCGTGAGTCCAAATGAACATACATACACCACTATCATGCATGGCTACGCAGCACTGGGAGATACCGGAAAAGCATTCGAGTATTTTACAAAATTGAGAAATGAAGGATTAGAGCTTGATGTATATACATATGAAGCATTGCTGAAGGCGTGTTGCAAGGCCGGCAGGATGCAAAGTGCTTTAGCAGTTACAAAAGAAATGAATGCTCAAAAGATACCAAGAAACACTTTTGTCTATAACATATTGATTGATGGGTATGAGTTGTTTAAAATGAAAATTATTTAATCTAATTCATACTCTGTAGAAACTACATAAATTGTTTCTTTGCTCTTATTTTGTTTCATTCATCATTTTTTACATAAGGTAGTATGCTTAGTGAGTTCATCTTATAATAAAAACTTCAATGATCTTTTCTCTTTCTATTTTTTGGTTGATGTCTGATTTTTGGATTCGCTTCCATTCCATATAGATGGGCTCGAAGGGGTGATGTTTGGGAGGCGGCTGACCTTGTGCAAAAAATGAAACAAGAAGGAGTGCAACCAGACATTCACACTTACACATCTTTTATAAACGCTTGTACCAAGGCTGGAGACATGATGGTATGGTGATCAACTCATAGTTGGCCTTATTTTGCTTTCTTTAAAACAAGACCTTTAATTAACTCCTTGACCAGTTGCAATGAATGCATGCCATGATTGAGTCAGTCCCAGGCATAGTAATTCTTCTAATGGGTGAAATTTAACTTCTTTTCCCTATTTGTTCAGAGAAGAGAATTAATAAAACTTACTTTAGAAACAACATGTTCATTTTGTTTTAATAGGCGTCTTGTGATGTGGGTACTTTGTTGGGATGTTTGCCAAATATGTGTTCTAGTCATAAGTTATCCTTAATGAATTGCATCAATAGGTACCCAGATACTTCAATGCTTTGACACTTTTTGCATTACATTCACTTGACTTTGTTTTTTGTGCGAGTTTGGTATCATGAAAAACTTTCATGTTTTGCAGATGGCAACAAAAACACTAGAGGACATGAAAGCTCTCGGAGTGAACCCAAATCTTAAAACCTACACCACATTGATACATGGGTGGGCACGTGCATCTCTTCCTGAAAAGGCTTTGAGATGCTTTGAGGAGTTGAAGTTGGCTGGACTAAAACCTGACAAAGCTGTGTACCATTGCTTGATGACTTCATTGTTGTCGCGGGCTACTGTTGCTGAAGCCTCCATTTATCACGGCATTGTTTCCATTTGTAGAGAGATGATTGAAGCCGAATTAACGGTAGATATGGGGACTGCAGTTCACTGGTCTAAGTGTTTACGCAAGATTGAGAGAACAGGTGGGCAGCTTACAGAGGCCTTACAGAAAACTTTCCCTCCTGATTGGAGTTCTCGTCATGCTCTTGATATGGATTCAGAATCAGACAATGTTGAAGAACCTGAGAGTGATGACGATGATGACATGTATTTAGCTGGCAATAGTGATGGTGATGATAATAACAACGATGAAGATGAATTTGGCCAACGATTGTGGGGGTGACTTAAGTATTGGAGTCACAAGATGATGTTAATAGCGAATGAAGATGATTTTTGGCCAATGATTGTGGGTGTGATTGAGCACTGGATTCACGAACGCCCTGGCACTCGTCCTTTTCTCCTTTCCCCTTGAAGAAGGGAAACAAGTTACTGAGTATATGGTTTATTTTCCATTGGTACGTTATTTGTCTTGAATCTCTTTGTACAGAACCTAGGGGGTAAAACCCCATTGGTAAGTTATTTGTCTTGAACCTCTTTGTACAAAACCTGGGGGGAAAACCCTGCTCGCCTGTACTAATCTACAAATGGCAAGTTAAAAGATTTGAAAGACAAACATGATTTGATGATCCAATCACGCAGAAGTGATTCTGTGACCATGCAAACCCAGTGGATGAATAAAATCATATATTGGGGTTACTGACAAGATCATAAGGCAATAACCAATTCTTGAATTAGTTTGGCCCAATAAATTATATGCATATTGTTGGTAATATTTTGTTGGGGCGAGCTTTGGCAACGAATTACGACTGATAAATTGCTTTTATTAAAGATTTCTTCATTAAAGGTTCAGGTTTCCCTTGTTATGTTTCTTTCATACGATTGAAACGGTAGGAACAAAAAGTAAGAATTAGAAATTCATTTCACTAAATAAATGCGAGCTCAAATTTAAAACACCTAATCCTCCACGTAATTTAAGCTTGATGTTCTGAAACAAGATCGACTAAGTTGGAAATGAAAAACATCCTCCATTTGTTAACTTTATTGTGCTCCATTCCTTTATCCCTTAAAAAATTCCTTTGTTCCATGGGTGGGTATCCTTGCATATTTTTTTAATTTTGTTCTTAATATGCTATATGTTCTGTGACCTCTTCATTCTTACAATTCCACTAAATGGAATCATTGATCCTTCCTTACAAATGTGGGCTAATGATATTTGTATTAGTTCATCATTTCAATTTCGAAACCCCAAGATTGACTTGTACGATTAACGTATGAAGTTGATTCCCTATATGTCCCCCACCAGCCCATTATTAATAAGAAACATATCATCATAGTGGGATTCGCTGCTAATTATAAACTAATTTATGAATTCCTGCTCTTCAGGCGCTTTCATTGGTTGTACTCGGAATAAATCAACTAATTGACGCTTTTCTTTTCGAAGGTAACGATACGATTAAGGCCTTTAGTGTTTTACCTTACCATTCGATTATCCTCTCATTTTCAGTTATAGTTTTTGTTCACTTACAGACAAAATGCAGTGAGGTTCAGTCAATATCAAAATTCTCGGCTACCGCTCATCTCCATAATGATACAATTAACTTTGTTTGACATCCAAACTTGCCGTTGCTACGCCAACTTTTCCATCTTATTGGTGCATTTATGTTTATTTATTTTGGCAAGAGAA
Source organism: Erythroxylum domingense (assembly GCA_025594535.1). Classification (NCBI taxonomy): domain Eukaryota; kingdom Viridiplantae; phylum Streptophyta; class Magnoliopsida; order Malpighiales; family Erythroxylaceae; genus Erythroxylum; species Erythroxylum domingense. Next base: position 33,422,381 of record JANQBM010000005.1, on the reverse strand, counting down.
GATGCAATGATGTCAGGTCATTCTGTTCCATAGTTGTATTGTGTGATTATGACACAATCTTTTATGCATACAAAACAGGAGGCAATTATAAAGGGTCAACGTAGCATGTGCATGTACAGAGGGGCGTTAGAAAATGATGAATTGTGGTAGCTAGGGGACAAACCAGTTCATTAAAACTTTTAAACTTCAAGGGCTCTACACAAGAAGCTAAGAACACTAAGATTTAGAGACCACATATGTATATAAATTGTTGCTCTTTTATTATTGTTTTTTTTTTCATGTTACAACTGATAGACCCTATTCCAATTGCTCCTTGAAAGTTGGAATAGAGTTGAAATTTTTGAAGTTGAAAGGTAGGAGGCTTATTATTTGAAGAGGAAAATTTTGAAGTTTAATTCGTGTAAAATCTGTAGTTTCTCGGTATCCTATTTTCTTTTGTATTTTAGAAAGTTAGTTTCCTTTTCCATTGTTTCTAGGGTTTTACTTCCTTAAAATTGATCCTCTTTGTTAGATCAATTGCATTCTCATATTAAATATTTGGTACTATTTTTCTATTAGTTAATTCCTATTAGATCTTCGCTAATTCATCACTCTCTCTTATTCTTAAATTTATAATTTAACTCAAAAAAAGTTTTTCTTTCTAAAAAGTTAAAGAATATGTTTAAGTCTCTACATTCAACATTTATCATATTCTAATCACTAGTGAGGAACATTTCATCTTTCTAGATAACTATAAGAGAATTTTTCTTATAAGTTGATAAAAAATAACTATTCAGCAAATGCAATTCAAAGTTATTCATTTATGCTTTACATTATATGCTTGAAATGTTTACCCTTTAAATTCACATATAGGTCTATTTGATTCCTAAGTGAGACAATATCAAAATAATCACTTTAAATGCTAGAATAATGTTTATTATACTATTTTTAAATTTTAATGTTTCCCTTTAACAGCTTAATCTCTTAAGACATTAAAGGAGTAGGTTCACATTGTTGGTGTTCTAATGTAAGAGCAAAATTGATATTATAGAAGTCAATTCAGGACAACTAATGTAGATACTTCATTAGTTCTTTTTACTCAATTCATAATGGACGAATGGCTATAGAAATAGCCTTAGTTGAATCTTTCACATACTTACTATGATATTTGCAATTGTTCATATTGCTCCAAATATGATAATAAACTTGTTGAGAGGTTCTTTATACTTAATTCATGATGGATGAATGGCTACAAAAATAGCCCTAATTGATCTTTCACATACTTACTATGATATTTGCAATTGCTCATATTGCTCCAAATATGATAAACAAACTCTTTAAAGTAAAGAGTTGCATTTTAAAAATATCTTAATTAGGGATATTTTGAAGGCAATTCAGAAGTTGATTTATTAGGTGAACCATTTGATAAATTTGACTATTACGTCTTATACTAAAGATCTTCAAAATATAACACACTTAATTCTTATAATACAAGAAAAGGAAAAATCATTCTCATCTCGATCTTGATCTACCAAATAAATTTGGATTCTTAAAAGTAGTATTTTCTCTACCCCTAGCAAAAAATCAGACAAAAAGAAAGCCGATTGATACCTTAACTTTGGCTACGAAAGCTGATTGCTATTAGCCCTTGTCTTGGAAAATCAGTTGAACTAAAAGGGACTGCTTCAAAACGAACTTCCTTACTTACTTCATTGCCCGCAGAGAAAGCATATTCCAATCTTATTGGGCAAGTTAGGCATATAAAGTAAACAAGTGAAGTGATAGCTCCCCTTTACTTTAACCAAAAACAAAACTAGGTATTCAATCACTAGACTACCTCAAAGAATCCATTCCATTTAGGAGAGGTTGGCCTAATAACAACTATTCCACCAATAGCTTATTCCAGATTTGGATCCTTAAAAATAGTATTTTAGTGGAGATGGCTACCATTACCATGATGTCAAATTTAACAAACTTTTTCCACCACTTGAGGCATACACTAAAACTTTCACTATGGCTTAAAAGCTCATATATTGGCTATAATATCTTTTAATAGTACACTAAACATAAAACTAAGGGGGTTCCAATTTGGTAAAAGGATAATGTTTTACTCACAGTAAAATGATCATAGAGAACATTTCTTAAATAAATAATTTAGAAAAATAAGTTTCTTAGAGAATTTCAAGTCTACAAAACATTATTTAACTTTTGAAAATTCATATAAAACTTAGTCATCACAAGTTGCTCTCACTCGTATAAAAGAGGATTGAGGATATGAGGGATAATATAATGCCTGGTACATAATAGTACTAGTTTAGCAACAAAGAAGTTGAAATAAGACATCTTCAAGGATTATTCAAGTCACTTCAAGGATCTCCAGATGAACAAATGTGAAGAACATCAATTTACTTGTCACATAACCATTTTCAGGTTTTATCTGTGTTTACCTATTAGTAAAAAGTCTACACCTTCAAATCCACTATGTATAACACTTCTAATAAATCCCTTTAAATTATTGTCTTTATATCACATGAGTCCATTCAAACAAAATTCAAAGGTCAAACATGATTTCTCTCTTCAGTTGTCTAGAAAAATGACAAGAAGCTTTTTTACCTTTCATAATCTCTTTTTATCAATCAACAAAATAAAGAATAGAAAATTTGTATTTGGTGAAGATCACAAAATAACCATTAGGAGTTTTGGATTAAATATATTCAATAAAAATTCTTGTATTAATTTATGGATCATAAAATCAAGTTTACAAGTTTTTATAAAATCCAACTTTGCATATTAAATGTCCTAAATCTTCTTTTCTTGATCTTAATAAGAAAAATTCTCTTTTTTTCTAAATATAAGAGAGATTATTTCATTGATAAAAAATTGTGAATCATCATTATCTTTGACAGTACTATTTCAAATGAAAGCATACCTAAAAAGGGTCTAGTAAATGCTACTTTTCCAACCAAAAGGGACATTTTGTAAAGAATTATCTAGAGAAGAACAATAAAAAAATATCACATTACTGAGGCTATTCAATCCATTGTTGATCTTGATGATCATGACCTTGAATCAATTCTTTCAATAAGTGAAGACTATATTTTTAAAGCTCTACTAGTTGTCTATGAATATGACGTCCATTAAAATTATAATTTTGATTGTTCAACTATTAGAAAAGCATATGATTGTTATCTTATATAATCTATACTTTCTGAATAGTTTTCATACCAAAGCTCTATTATTGACCAAGAAAGACAATTAAAAGTCTTATCAAACCTAATGGTTTTATTCCATGTAAACTATTCAAAGCTAGTCCATCTAATTGTTTTTATAGACATCGACGCTCATAATAGTATTTTGAACCTTAAGGTGTTTCTAGTTAAATATTGATGCCCTCATCAACACAACTTTCAAAAATAACTGAAAATTTCCTGAAAATTATTATTTAAGGCAAGCCAATTACTATTGAATTATTCTTAGATGCAAATTATTACAAAAGTTCTTTGACTCTTCCTTCCCTAGTAAGGATATTATCATTAATTTTGATCTATATTTTACTTTTGATCACGTTTTCAAATTTATGATTAATGGTAATGGTCTTTGATGGAGACAATATTTTGAAACCATTTGTAACATATCCGAACATATTCTGAAAGTATTTAAGTTAATTGTTCAAGGAAATTAAGCAAAATTTTACAACATATTACTACATTGAGTCTCATTCTAATTTTCTCAAAAAATGTTTATCACCACTATAGAAGAATATTTATTTATAAAACTTCCATTTAGTATTAATGAAGATGTAAATCCTATTATTGAAGAATGTTTATTACTCTAACAATAAGGTATCATAAAACCTACATCCTCTATGTGAGCATGTGAAGCATTCAATGTCAATAACTGGGTAGAGCAAGTTAGAAAATAATTAATAATTATAAAAATCTTAATATTTTTCTTATAGATAATAATTACTTTCCTTTACCAAACAAGCATATGTTATTCTCACAATTTTCAAAGGCTTTTATCTTCTTAAAGTTTGACTTCAAGTCAAGTTTTTGGCATTTAGAAGATAAATACATGTTACTAATCATAGAGATCATATATCATATTATAGAAATATGCATTGATATGATACATAATGTAGGCTTGATCACAGCAATTACATTTCCTAATTAATGTTGATCTACTTGTATATATATGTAACCATGTTCTATACATAAATTAAAGAAATATATTACCTTTTCTCCTCAATTTTCATGGTATCATATCCAATCTTTAACCTTTTGAGTCTCTTATTTTAGCTTTCAATTCACATAAAACTTTTGCTTCCTCTCCCACTCACCAGCATATACCAGTGCATGAGTTGGAGTCGCTTCCTTCAACCAACCTCTTTAATGTCACCTCTCCTTTGAACCACCCTTGTGGTTCTATTATTCTCATCATCTCTACCATTGTTCCTTAGTTCTTGCTATTAGTTTTTCCTCCCTATGGCTAGTTGTTGTGCTTATCATTTTTTTATTACTATTCCTTATCTTTTTCCACTGGTATAGGTCATTTGTTTTGTCAGAAGTTATTGCATTAATTGATTATTTAAAGGTTTTTTTTAGAGTGTCCCTATATGACACTATTTGAAGTGATTTTCTTCTTGGTTTGGAATATGATGCACTTGAGTTATTTTTAGTTATTCTCAATTTCTCTCACTTTTTTATTTCTATAATTGATTCACACAAATGTTTAGTTGTGACAGATATCATTTCTATGACGTATAAGATCATATAACATAAATAAATTAGTCTAAACTATTTTAATTTGTGTAAGACAATTCAAATTTATTTAAGGAGCACTGTTACCTTACCAATGATGTTCCACTAGATCATACCCGCAAGGAATGACTATAAGATGATACCTAATTTTTCTTGCAAGTTAAGAACTCTATTGACAACTAGGTTATTAGTATGATTAATCACTGATTATTTATGTATGTCAAAGAATTGATTGTTTATTTGTTATTTTTATATTCCATAAAAGGAAATATTCCTTATATTTATAACATGTGTAAGTGGTTTTATAAGGCTAAACAACAAGACAAATCTTTTCAACTATACTTTATGAAATTTAAAAAGCTATATATATAATTTAATATTTTGATACCATTTATCTCTGACATTAAAGTCCAACAAGCTCAATGAGAATAGGTGCAATAATAAACTTTTTTGTTAGTCCTAACTCATAGTTTGAGATTGATAAGTCTCATATTCTTTCTAGTATTTAGATTTCCTTCCTGCATAAGGTATTTTCTTTGATGCTCTACATAGATATCAATGCATATGTGACTCTAAACATTCCGACCTCTAGTGTTCTTATGAGTCAAAATAATGGACGTGACAATGGAAAGTCATCTTATATTAATAATAACAAAGGAGGAATAAGAAATTGGGCAAATAAGAATCATAATAGTAGAGTAAATTATTTATTAATATTATCATAAGTTGAGCCATACCAAATGCACTTGTAAGAAGCTACAAAATAAATATAAGAAATCTCAATTAACTTATGTTGTAGCTACTACTACAATACCCAGATCATAGGTTGAGAAGACAATTACAAATTTTCTAGATGAATTTGATAAATTCACTTTAATATCTAATCATTGAAAAATTCATCTCACCCTATCACTATTATTATTAACGTAGGTAATACGTCTAAATTTCTTCTTTCCTCTTCCTTACAATGGGTCAATATTTGGTGCCTCAAATTATAAGGTAGCTAATTCCAATTTTTTTTCTACTTTTCTGAAACACTTATGTCCTTCCTAAGTTACTTAAATTAATAAATCTACTTCCTTTATTATTGGCTCTAGGTATTATTAACCCCACTTCAGTATTGTCATTGTCCTTTATCTTAAACGTACTAGGATTATCCTTTAATTTACTATCTTTAGGTAATTTATATCTTATTCTTTCCTAATCATTGTCTTTTTCATTATATTATGATGAAGAAGATTATTGGTAGAGGACCTGAATAAGGAGGGCTATACGTTTTGGATAACCATATCCTAAATCCATCACTTATTTTGTTATATTGACTCCCTTTGAAACTCATTATTAATTAGGACATCCCTCTTTACCTCTATTGAAGAAGTTATATCTTCAATTTCATAATGTCTCTATCTTAGATTGTGAGTAATTTCAGTTTTCCAAACATCATCTACTTTACTTTTCTTGGTTAATAAACAATCTAGTTTTCCTTTTCAAAGTACATTATGATGTTTTCCTTGTCCTATTATGTCCAAAATTGAGTTTTAATATTTTATTACCATTGTTGAAATTTTCTCTTATATGACCTTTCTTTATTTAATTAAAATTTAGACATATATACTTAGAAGTGATAATATCAAAGATTTTTTTGTCACATTGTTCCAAACCTACATGATTCATAGTGACATTCTTAATCAATCCTTATGTGTTGACACACCATCTTAACATGATGTGACTAAAAAACATCATTTCCTTAAAATCACAAGAGCACTCTTATTCTAAATGCATGTTTATAAACCATTTTAGACTGATGTTGTCTCTAATAACTTGTTTTTTGGTCCACTGTATGCCTTCATCATGTTCTTTATATTAAGAATCTCTATAATTTTCCTTTTCCTATTAAACTTTTATTCTCGCTTACAGTAAAATTTTTTGTTGTACTTATTTTGTTCATAATGTCCATCCTTAGGCCAAGAAGTTAGATCCTTAATCTTTAAACTGTACCTTTCTAGATTATTCTTGTCTATAAAAAAGATATCGGTGCTACTATCCAACTCTTAACAACTACCTTATGTTAGTTAATGTTACTTTTTTTTTGAACATATCCTTTTCTTCCCTACTTCTTCAATATCTAAGAAGGAGGATGGATGATATGTTAGTTTACGTGATTGCCTATCATACCACTAACATTACCTATACATATATATAACCACTACCTATCCATCTAGTGTATCCAAGACGATGAGATCCTCCTAATACAAGTTCGATAAATGTCTCATCTTCAAAATCAAATTCAACACTCGTTGATTCCCCAATTTCTTTTCTCAAAGATAAACATCAGTATACTTATACTATTTCCTTGTTTTTTCTTATGATCATTTATCTACCTCTTCTTGTTCTTTTATTACCTCTCTTAATTTTATATCTCTCTAAAAAAATTTTTATAAAGCTTTATCCCATCCTAATTAGCATAATGCTATGATAAAGGAGACGAATGCTTTAGATGCTAATGGTATGTGAGATTTAGTGAACTTACTTGTCAAAAAGAAGGCTACTGGATGTAAATAGAATTTTGTAGTTAAATTTAATTATGATGGACCGGTGACTTGACTTAAAGCATAACTTGTGGAAAAAGGTTGTACTCAAAGTTATGGTGTGGATTATTTTGATACTTCCCACTTGCTGCTAAACTAACCTCTATATGTTTATTCAAATCTATGGTAGTTACTTATAATTGACCCTTACATCAGTTAGATATAAAAAATGCCATCTTACATGGTAACCTCTAGGAGGAAGTGTATATAAGCAATCACTTGGGTTTGTTGCTCAGGGAGAGTATGGGAACGTGTATCGTCTGCAGAAGTCCTTGTATTGTAACATTCCGTTTCTATATAACGGGTCGAATCATGAAAATTGGTACACGAGAGATTAATCGGAGAGATTAGGAAACACATCTCATGCTCATGCACTTGTGAACAGTGATTTTTGCACATTAAAAATATCTGTACATGCATTCATGACATTTCCCGGTATAATTGTGAATAAATGGGAATTTTGGAAAATAGACTTTGTGTATGTAAAAAATTGTGTTGGAGAGGGTCATTAGGGTTTTGAGATTTTTAGAGAATTATAGAAAATTTTCAGAAATTTTTCGGAATCAATTTTGGACTCGGAAAACTGTCAAGTGACAGAATAGGGGTTTATCGGTAGTGGAAATGACTGTCCAATGGCACTAAAAATTTAGATTCAAGAATTTAGGAATTTTTGATTTGAGCCATTGGAATTTTGGA
>JANQBM010000005.1:33358336-33391067 GCA_025594535.1 Erythroxylum domingense | reverse complement strand
ATGTCCTTTATCATTCTTATTATCTTTATTAGATTGAAGTACTTATCTAAGAAGGCTCGCACTAACTGCTCCCACTTCATGACATTGACTGGATTGAGAGAATTTAACCATACTTTGGCTTTATCCCTGAGTGTAAAGGGAAAAGCATCATTCTAACGGTATCTTCAGATAACCCATTATATCAATAAGTGTCATATATTTCTAAGAAGTTTTCCAAATGGGCATTGGGATCCTTATTGACTAATCTATATAATTACACATTGATTTACAGTATGTTTAGCAATGCTGGTTTGATCTCGAACATATTATTATACACTGGTGGTTAGATGATGCCTTGTTGTGTTGCATTGAACCTAGCTTTATGAAGTCTATAAGGGTTCATTGTTGCTCTTTTTGATTCAATTCTTCTGTCATCGTTCTTTCAACAACTTTTTGGAGTTTCACTCCTCTGATCTCTTGCTCTTACCTGGTGATGTCAAGAGTTGTAGTTTCTTCAACCTTACTTGAACTCTGAGTAATTCTTATATTCATGAAATTGCAAGCACGCAAGAAGAGTACAAATTCCTTCTTGACAAGTTTTTGGGTAATAGTTAAGGGTAAGGTTGTACACTATTGGATCTCCCCAGACCTCGTGTGGCAGCGAGATTATTATTAGGAGTTATTGTTGATGTAAAACTCTCAATCTTGCTAGTATACAAATCGTATTTTGTAGTATTAAAGTTATCTTTCCCATGAGGATTATAAACACCTAAACAATTTGAATATAATGTTGTCTAAGGTACTAAGAAATTCATTTGAATTAAAATAAATAATAGAAATTGAAACAAATAAATAAATGAAACAATCAAACAAATAAAAAGTTGAGCTGCTAATTAAAAGTACGGTTTGATCAAAGTTTAATACTTAGGAACTATTATATCCTTATTTTATTTCCCTTAATTTTGTTAATTCAATTAAGTTTAATCCAATATTTTTTAATTTTTTGATTATTCTTTCTCAAGATCTAATCAATTAACCCTAATTGAATATGATATTTATCTATTTGTAATCTCTCAATTTACAAAACTACTCCTAACTTATTTAATTAGAATTGAAGCAATCATATTGATAATTAATGTTACAACCAAGATCTCTCTTCGATTGATCATTAATTTGATAATTGTGGGTTTATTAAGTTGCCAACTCTTGTTTTAGACCTTAACACTACTTACATTGTTTCACTCTTTTAATTTATTGTCAAGTATATACATGACAATTATCACAAACATTCAAAGATTTATTGAATCAATAATAATTAGGGTTCACAAAGTAATTTCTAATCTAGAATTAGAAATCCATAGAAATGTTATTCATTATAGAAATCCAATTATGCATCAAGGATAATGAATAAAGTATAGTGAAAAGAATAAAAAAATTTTGACTCCATGATATGGGATGTTGGAATTTCTTGAAGCTCTTCTTTGATCTCTCCACTTTGATCTACTTTTGATTTGTGGTTCCTACCTCTTCTTGGTATTTTCCATGTTCTTATATAGTGCATTAAGGTTCTAGGGATATGTCTAGGGTTTCCCTACTTTATTCAATTCCAAAAATTGCCCTAAACCCTAAAAACACAAAAAAATTGCACTTGGAAAAACCTTGTCACAATTCTGACTCGTGTTATTTTTCCTATCTATCATTATCGTGCTTCCTTGTTATGAATGTGACAAAGAGCCATGCAACCTAAGGAGCATAATCATGACACCCTTTATGCTTCCAATGTTTTCTTCATCTTCAATTTCCTTATTTCCAAAACACACAAACATATCAAACACCTTATAAGACATAAGATTAAGAATAAATTCATGCTCTAAACCACACAAACACTTAGAACATAATCAAACACTAACAATAACACAATTCTAAGCCTATATACATGATAATCATCTAAGAAACACTTGAAAACACCTAGAAAAACATAGTATGATCTATACCTATCAATCTCTTAGTGTAGTGAGAGAGCTATTATAATTATATGTATGATATCTACTATGAATGAAGGATTTATGTATGCTTATTTGAGGTTTAAAGGGATGGCCTATTCTTCCCTTAAGAAAACTGAACTATATGCTTAGATTATGACCTATATATGGAAATACAGTTAGTCCTAGTGGATGTGACATATGCATACATATGCTTAGATATGGATGCTCCATAATCATTTGTCACATTAGGAAATGGTTTTTCGTTATGCAAATATTTTCTACATGTTTTTAAAATTGACTTCACGTTTACGATTGTGTTATATTCCATACCTATTATTTGAATTCTTTTGAACTCCTAGGATATTCTTTAGTTGTTCACCTCCCTTTTGTAAAATTAGATAATGAGTCCTTAAGGGCATTAACCTCCTTTTTCAATGTTACATGCCTCCTTTTTCAATGTTACATTCTCATATCTTAATGCATATAAGTCATAATTGCCATTAGATATCACATTTTTTTGATGTTTTATTACTATATAGTTCACTTTTCATTTTTTTATTCTCATTTATACATACATATAACTGTCTTTTTAACTTCCTTGACTTTGGAAGATAATTTATTTCTTTTCTTACTCCTGATTTTTAAAATTTTAGCTAATTGATCATATGTCAAATTACTATCACTATCAAATACGTTAGAATTAGATGTTACTTCATTATCATTCATAATGATAAAGCATATGTGAGCCTCATTATCATTTTCAAATTCACTTATTTCATCCCAATTTGAGGCCTTAAATGCATTCCTTTTGTATTTGTTCTTCTCTTTCTTATTGCTTCTTTTATGCTTATCATCATCCATGAGTAAAGGGAATTATGGTTGAGTATTATTGACTTCCATTTAAAAAAATAATATTAGTAGATTTATATTTTAAATCAGCCTTACCTTCTTTGAAATCTTTCTTCTGAACAATTTTTTCTTTAAAAATTTCAAAGTCTCTAAGGAAGAATTAAATGAAGAGGAAGAGACATCAAATGGCGAAAGCAATAGAGAAAATGTTGGCTCAATCACCAAAAAATTTAAAAATTAATGTTTATCAAAACATTAATTAGAACCTTCCTTAGTTCAGCAAAGTTTATCTATTTTATTGCTAAGAACGAAACAAAAATTTTATAATAAATTTAAGGTGAAACCTTCAAAAAAACCTTTACTACAATGGTGGCTACCTTAACATCAAAATCAAAAAATTCCTTCACCCTCTCCAATATTTTTTTCTTGATTACTCTACACTCTCTTTACATTTAACCTTTCTGGAAACTTTAATTATATAGGAAAGCTCAAAAGAATGGTTTCCTAAGAACCTTTTATGCCTACTCTCTCTATTCTCTATTTTTTTCATTCCTTTTATTGTTATTGTTATTCTCTTTCTTATCAAACCTTCCTCTATCAATCAAATCCTCACCTAGTTCTGATTTCTAAGAATTAACAAGCATCTTTGTCAATCCTACTATAATTATACCATTCATAGCTTCTTCTCTAATAAACTAACTCATTTCAAAAATTACGTCCATTGCAAGAAGACATATTTGTAAGTTTGTACATTCTAAGAAAGATATGATTTTTAATATTTCTACATTGTATTCAATCTCATCTTCAAGTGGAGATTTGGTTAACTTGATAAGTAAAAAAAAAATAAATTTTAACAAGTTCTATGAGATGATTAATAAAAAGATCATAAATCATATGTCCCACTAATACCTAACTTGCAAAATATCCTTATTGAATTTAATCAAAATTGCAATAATAAAAGCATATTGTTCTCTATCTCTTTGTAAACAATTGCTATCATAAAGAATTCTCTCAAGATTTAAGAAAATTTTTACCTCAAGACCAAGTATTGTAGATCTCTATTAAACTTATAAGACCTTTCTCTATCTACTCTAACAAACCAACATACTCCTTTTCATTCTCCAAAAACAATTTAGAAGTTTTTTATAACTTCTTAATGCTTCCACGTTTAAACTAATCTTGAATCTATAACTTAATTGAACCAATAACATATGATATAAACTTAGTTCAAACTCAATGAGTAAAAAATTTCCTGAAACCATACAAATTCTAGAAAGTGATTAAAAAGTGATTTGATATTTGCAAAATATTGTGAGAGAGTATAATGATACAGGTATCTAAAAAGGATAATATGAGAATATGTTTCGAGCTCTAACAAAGCATTAATAAATGGTGAGTTCAGATTGTTATTCTTGTGACTAATAACCTAGTCGACAATAAGAAAAGTTAAGATTGAAGAGGTGATAAACAAAGAGAGGCTCATTTATTTTTTGATAGTAGTTCCCACATTCTCAATTGGCTCTATGTCGATAATGGTGAGTTTAACTAAAGGTTAAAAAAAAGATATGTTATTAGATAATTGACAGAACCCTGATAAGATTAAAAGTTTCATTATCGAGGTTAGAACTAAAAGATTTTGAAAGCATTATGATTTTTTAACAACCCTAAGTGTTTTTATTTGTATTTTAGTATAGACCTTAGGTTTAAAGGCCTTTCTACATTTCTCCTTTTTATCCAACTTTTCTCAATTCTCTTTTACATTATGAGAATATACAATACTACTAAATATTTTAAAATAATTAACTTTCATCTTTCTTTTAAAATTTATATTTTATATAAATTCATATTCAATAAATTTTTGCAAAGGATTGATTTAAAAAATAAGCAATTGTGTTATCACCTTTTCCTATATATATTTTAGAAAATTCTTATCATTAGGTATGAATAGGATCATTATAACATTATTTTATTTTTAATGACAATATCTTATTGTGGTAAGCATCATAAAGTAAAGAGTAAGAGATATAGACCTCCCTTATAGTTTGAGAAGCTTTATAAAAACCCCTTTATCTTTAAAATTTTTGAAAAAAAAAACTCCTAGTTTTAATCTTTAGAAAAATCTCTTATGTTGGACCTCGGTAAAAAAATAACAATGAAATATACATGACATGAATATCACACTTATACCAATTAAATGTTACTTACATGACGAATCAAATTCGTTCTTAAACTCAAACTGAACTAATTAAATTTAATCTAAAGTAATAATTATTATAAATATCTTAAATTATTAATTTAAATTGAGGTTATTTAGTTCAGGTCAAGTTTAAAAGCTTATTTAGGTTACTCTATTCATGATATTTGATTAGTCCACATTTGATGTTTATATCATATGTGTTTCATTGTTAGTTTTAACCAAAGTCTAAGAGAAGAAGTTTTTCTAAAATACTACAAATTAGAAGGAGCTTTTTCAAGAATTTTAAAGATTAAGAAGTGTTTTTACAGTTTCTAAAACTATATACGAGGTTTATGTCTTTTACCTTAAAATAAAATTATTTTTGAATTAAATTAATAAATATTTTATTGTTTAATTTTTTCCCACAATTGGTTCTTAAAATGTTTAAGGGATGTCAACATTATTTTTCAATGAAGCCTTTATATTAAGTGTAATATGAAAATGTATCATAATTTTATTGAACAAAATATATTCTTATAAAGCAAATACAAATATCAATAAAAGAAGAAGAAAATGCCTTCTTCACTTAAAATAAGGGCTCTTGAAGGATTCTAAATATCACCATACACTAATTAAAGTGAGACTTTAGCTCTTCAAGAAGTTATTATGAAAGTATCAATGCATTTTTCCATAAACATGGCCTTTAAAAATTTCTTCCTATAAGTGACATGTGGTAATTTGTTTTTATTCAACAACTTTAGGCTATTAAATTTTATATTGTCATATCTCAAATTCCAAAGTTCATATTCATATATATTTTCACATTTCAAAGAATATGCTTTAAGTAACATTTGTCAAAGAACATTTTAATAGCAGTTTTAACTTAACAATTATATTTGTCAAATATGGTGTATTTATCTTAATCAAAATTTAAGTTGTAGCTTTTAAAATTAATTATCTCACACTTTGGTGCAACATATAAAAAATATCATGAATGCGTATCATTTCTTATTTTGACAATAATAACTCCTTTTTCCTTAAACTTTTTTAAATATCTCTATTTTGAAGACTAATTAGAGAGCACTTCTTCTTATTTAGATTGAGAAAACATTTTTTTTTTGTTATATGTTTAGAACAAACACTATCTAAATACAAGTATTTTTTGATAGCTCATGAGTGAAATAAGAACAATAAAATAATTAATCAAGAGATTTATCATAATATAAAAGCTACATTCTTCCTTTTATTGATACCGACAATCTTTTTACTAAATGAGTATTTTTTTATTTCAATTTACAATCATTTGTATATCATTTTTCTTCCACATTTCAATGAGAGTTTAATATTTCTTTATTTCTTCATTAAATATATATTTAATTTTTCCACGATTTAGATTTGATACTCCTCCTTTCCTTGAATTTTGACAATGGTTTTCATTTTCATTTTTCTTATATTTTTTTAATAATTTAAATGTAAATTTAAAAATTCTTTATTGATTGTTCAAAAATATTTACATTATCTTCTTATGAAATTGGTCATAGCATATTAATTTAACTAGAGTTAGTTTAGATGAATCTTCATATTCTTCTATATTAGTCACTATATAATCAAATTTTTATAGAAAGATTACTAGATTTTTTGTATGATCTTCTTGTCTTTTAAAGTGTCTCTATGACATTAAATTTTATTGGCAATATTTTAGACACGAGATAAAAATAATAATTTATTATAGGCATCCTGAATTGAACGTAATTTTTTTAGGCCCATCATCAAACTAGTTGAAGTTTGAAAACTCAAAATTTAGTCACATATTGTAACTACAATCCCTAGCTAATGGAACGACTTCAATGGCCTCCACCAATTAGGAATTAATGCTTGCTTAAGACATAATTATCAAAATTTTATTATTCCGTTAGACTCTAGGGCCTTGTTTGGTAACTAGTAATGAAGAGGTGAGAATGGGAATACAACCTTAATTCTCTAATAAAAATAAGGAATGGTAAAACTGGAATGAAGTTTAAACAATCCTAGATTTTTATACCTATGTGGGGTATAGGAACTAGGAGTCAAATATCAAGAATAATAATTAAGTAGTCATAGGAATAAAATTGGATTCTCATCTCATACTCATTTAACACAACCTCTCTTTTCCTTTATATGTTCCTTCTCAAATGAACCTCTCTATTCTCTTTTTTCCTCTCTAAATACTTATCAACATATTTCTCTAGGTTAGTTTTTATGGTTTTATGGTTTCTTTTAATATTTTCAGTTTTCTTTTTTTGATGGATTCCTATTTAGTGGATTGTTTCTTACTTAAATGATTTGTTAATTATTGCATGATGATTTTATTTATTTCTCTATAATTTTTAGTATGAATTACACAAGCTAATTTCATGTTCTGGTTCAATTTGATTTTAATAATTTTTAATTGAATTGCACAAATCACTTATATTATTGCTTGAGTTTGGTCGATGAAATTTTTTGCTTTACCATGGTCTATATATTTAATGACCAATAGGATTATATTAACTTTTACATATGAAATTTTTATATGAACACATTATAATTATTATTTTGACTTCCTCTAGCCAAATTCTTTTGATAGAAAGATATTTATTGCATGATGATTTTATTTATTTCTCTATAATTTTTAGTATGAATTACACAAGCTAATTTCATGTTCTGGTTCAATTTGATTTTAATAATTTTTAATTGAATTGCACAAATCACTTATATTATTGCTTGAGTTTGGTCGATGAAATTTTTTGCTTTACCATGGTCTATATATTTAATGACCAATAGGATTATATTAACTTTTACATATGAAATTTTTATATGAACACATTATAATTATTATTTTGACTTCCTCTAGCCAAATTCTTTTGATAGAAAGATATTTTTAATGATTCTTCACATATGATTTTGATAAGTTTATTTTCTTCACTGAATTTTAATAAGATGATTTTACAAGCCCATTGAATTACTACCTAATTTATATATCCATATATTATAATCATATAATTATTATATATTCTTCATAAAATAAAATTGATTTATTGAAAATTAGCCTTTTTTTATCATTCATTCCCTATTAATCTTCCTTATATCTCCATCTTATATCGCTCCATCTTCCTCTACCAAAGTTAATCTCTTAGTTTACTATGAAACTCTATGTCTGTCTTTTGTAAATTTCATTTTTAGAAGTCTCATAAGCATATTCAATTATGGTTTCATTGGCATTATCAATCTTAAGATGGTACTTTGGGGCAATGCTTATGTTGACAAAGTTAACCTTGATGTGCTTAATGATAGCCAATGCTTTAATATATTTTATCAATATTATTATCAAATGGTAGTCATGACTTGGACACCTTGACATTGCAATTTTATATACTTATGATATACAATAAGAAGAATCAAGATGACAATTAAGATAACATTATTAAGCCTATTATTTTATCTACTAAGGAGGTATAAATTGAAAATGATAAAGGAGCCTAGTAGGCATAATCCATTTTTGAATAGCATAACTTAATAGTATGATCGTGGACAATGACATTGCATGCATTGAGCAACTTAATATGGATAGGCATATATTTTACATATTATGCCCAATGCTGCAAAATGTTGGTAGGTTAAAAGATACCAAGGATATATATGCAGACGAAATGATAGCAACATTTTTTCATCTTCTTGCCTTTGATAAGAGAAATTGAGCAATCAAGTATGATCTTTAGCATTTGAGAGAGACTATAAGTAGATATTTTTATAATGTATTGAGATTTGCATTTAAGTTGTGAAGAGTTATAGTTAAGGTCCTTAAACCTATCTTTAAGAATAAAATCAATAAGAAGTGGAGGTAGTTTAAGGTAATAATATTCATTTATGGATTTTCATTTAGTACAGAATTTATTTTTGGTTAATAATGACTTGATATGATTTTTCTAATTTCAAAATTGTTGTACATATACTAATGTAAATATGCCAACGATTAAAAAAGCTTGATATTATACTAGGAAGAATGCAATTGCCACAAATATCTTAGACTTATGTTCTATAGAAATACAATTTATATATGTAAAAACTGGTTATGAAGGTTTAGCTAATGATGGGAAGGTATTTTGTGATGCATTACCTTAAAGAAATAAATTAAAAATTCCTTATGATGAGATATTAAATGTTATTTATCTAAATTACTTATCTATATTTTTTCAAAATCATGTGGTTAATATATTTAATATATTATATAATAGGTAAATATTATCTTGTTGATACTAGATATAGATAATGTGAGGGATTTCTTACATTGTATAGAGGTAAGCGATATCATTTTATTGAATGGAGATGAAAACATCAACTAAACATTCAAGAAGAATGATTTAATTTAAAATATTCTGCAACTCAAAATGTTATTGGAAAAATGTTTCGATTACTAAGTTATAATTGGGAATCCTAGGAAGTCCCTCTTATTATTCAATTGACACTCAAATTGATAGTATCAAACTATTATTACATTCATAATCTTATTCGTCAACACATAAGGAAAGACCCATTAGAAGATGAGTTAGATGTTATAATAGAAAATAATGATCATGTTGATTATATTGATGATATGGAAACATTTGACAAATAGACCATATGGAGAGGTACTTTACCAAAGGAAATGATTATCATCAAGAGCTAAAAGAAGTCATTGACATTTATTATTAATAGTTCTATAGTTTATTTAATTAGTGTTTTTTGGAAAGTGTTTGAATTTTATTTGTTATTCATGAATATTATCTATTCCTTTTACATATTCAATATTTTAATTATTTTAGTTTATTTATAATTATATATGTCTTATAGATGGAATCTCATTAAGGAAATAGAAATAATATGCAATTTAAACCTATTCAAGGAAGAGGAAAAAATAAAAGATATTGGAATAATGGGGAAGAAAAAATGTGTATTGACATCCTTTATAAGCTAGTTGGCACTATATGGAAGATATATTTTAACTATAAGAATGGATATATACCATAATTGAAAGGACTCCTAAAAAATACCTTAAACTAATCTTAAAGCAAAACATGATATTCAATCCAAAGTTAAAATTCTAAAGAAACTAATTCCATATATATTGGATATTAAATAAAAGGTAGCATATTTGGATGGGATAATGAGCAAACAATGGTGACTATTAATAAAGACATCTATATGGGTTGGGCAAAGATATAAATTAAAGTTTTTTTTACTATTTATTTTTCCATTGTAATTTATTATTTGTAGAAGTAATTATTTATGATAATATTTTATTATTGCGTAGAGTTATAAAGAAGCATAAACTTTATACATGAAATCATTTGTCCATTTAGATTGACTAATTGAAATTTATACAAAAGATAAAGCAACAGGAAATAAAGCTTGAAGTCTAGGTGATATAAAGTACATGTGGAAATGATAATATTATTGAAATATGTAATAATGTGAATCAAATATTAGAAACGATGAAGAATGTATGACTAAGAAAAATTCAACATCACCTTCTGAACCTAGAGAAAGAAAATGCAAGAAGAACATGGATCCACTTGATGTGAAATTTTAAAGCTACCATACAATATAATTAAAAAAAACTTGATTGAAGCTAAACATGAATTTGCTTCATCTTTAAAAGATATGAAAATAATAAAAAAAAGTATTTACTCCTTTTATAGATATTAGTGAGAAAAGAATTCAAATATTTGACTTGTTAAAAGAGGTTGGATGACTTGTTAAAAGAGGTTAGATGACTTTCTTCAATAGAACTAGTTAAAGAAACAAGATTGATCAATAAGATGATAAAAATTGTTGAGATCTTTTTTAGTATACCCAATAATTATAAAAACAAAATTTAGGCATACTCGAGTCATCTCAGTTATCATATAGTATTGTATTTTGTTTTGTTTAATCTATTTAAGAATAATTCTATTTTGTTTCGTATATACTATATCAATTAAAACAAGTTCTTTATAGTTATTTAATTTTATTCTTATAAAAAATTTAATAATTCATTGAATCATTGAAAAATATTTTTAATTAATTATTAACAAAATCAATTATATAATAATCAAATATGAGCAAATTTTTCTTATTACTATTCCTTATAAATGATACCAAATATTGACATAATGATAAACATGCTTAATCTGATTCTTAGTATTTACATACCAAACATGTATAATTAGGAATTTTATTCTTGTTTCTATTATCCCTTTTGCTTCTTATTCCTGTTTTTCAATTCAACTCCTTCATTACTCGTTATTAAACAAGGTATAAATATAATGTAAAGTACTTAAAATAACAATTCAACATATCCTACCATCCTCAACGATATTAGACAATCCTTATATAAGCCTTGATTACTGAAAATCACGCTTAGGTTGGAAGGAAATCAACAAGCAAACTTCCTTGACAAATTTAGATTTGAAGCATTTTTACAATGGTATTATCTATTTCATTATATGAATATCCATTATTTCTAGTTATCAAATTTTCCCCAATTATCTATTCAATTAGACTATAATATCTTATCTAAAAATATAAATTTGAGTTCTCTTCAAAATATTATATTATGTCTCACTCTAATAACAATTAAATCGTATACATATTTTGGTGATAAAATAATATTTACCAAAATTTGACATATAATATAAGTCATCATGACGAATCATTAATCAAAATTTGAAATATCTTTAATAAATATTAGCATGTTATTTTGTAATTACTTAAAAATTTATATATTCATCAAAACCAATTGTTTTTACAGATTATTTAGTACATATTTTCTTAAAAAAGAGAGATCGTTTTATTTTGAGATTAGTAGCGCTTTAAATATATGGAAAATGTAAACTTGGCTCAATCAATGTCATGTCTTCGTTAAATATAATCACTTATCATCAAATAAGATATGATACCTTTTGTATTGGCTTTCAACAATGTTATGTTGTCCGTCAATCAATTTTGTCGGAACAACGGGACAATTTTGACGTCCAAATGCTCTTTCTCTGCAAACTTGGAAGTGGAATATTGAAGGGAAAATGTACCAGCAAAGCTTAAACATTCTTGGGGTCTAGGCGTCAGTATTTTCAGTGTCCAAACTGGTCTAATGGAGGCCTCGCTAAAACAGGCTCGAGGAATCTTTTAGCGCCAATCGAGCAAGTTCCTTAGACCCTTACCCATTTTAGTTTCTGTTCTTTCGAATGGAGGCCAATCCCAAAGCAAGACCACAAGCCGATTAGCATGCCGTCTTCTCCTTTTATGTTTGTTTGTTTTTTGTTCAAAATAATTATACAAAAAGGAAAGGAATACAGGAAATTCGATTAGTGTAGTTATGCTCATGGCATCAGGAAAATTAAAGACAAAGTCCTAAAGCAATCATATGATATACCTCTATTCCCCCAACTCCCTTCAAACAGACAATCAGTCCTATCTTCTCTTCTCTTTTTCAGGTCCTCGTAATTGGTGGATTAACTTTTCTCTTTTCTATGCTTTGCTTTTCTTTTTTCTTTTTACTCATTGCTGCTTTTTTTTTCCCTAATCATTCATCTCTTTTTTTTCTTCCTCTTCTTCTTCTAGTAATAGTAAGGTAAGTAACATAACACCCGTCATCAATATATTGATATTATCTGAACCAAAGTGATTATTCCTTTCAAAGCTTAGAGCTTTACGATTCTTTTTTTTTTCTCTGGCTCTCTCGCAATTCACATGCAAGCCACTTTCACATCAAAGGCCAACATTTGCGTCACTAACAAGAAAAGCACGAACCCCCAGTCCTAATATTATCCCACATTCCCACCTCTTTGCGTTGCAACTTGCTTTCCTCGTTATAAACCTCTTAGATACTTGCAGCAATTATTGAAACTCTGTTCTCTTCACACATGAAGCCAAAACCTCTGAGACAGCTCCAGTATTTTCCTTACTAGATAGATAGATACCTTGTAGTTCGCTAAATTCATACTTGAAACAGCTGAAGATGAGAGCAGGAATTTACAGTGTCCAGCAGGCTCTTACAGTTGAGGCTGTAAGCATAGTAAAGCAAGCAGTGAGTCTTGCCAGAAGGAGAGGTCATGCCCAAGTCACTCCTCTCCATGTAGCAAGTTCTATGCTTGCATCATCTTCCAGTCTTCTAAGAAGGGCCTGTCTACAATCACACTCGCATCCTCTGCAATGCAAGGCTCTTGAGCTTTGCTTTAATGTTGCGCTAAATCGCCTTCCCGCGTCAACATCTAGCGCTTTGTTAGGTCCTCACTCCTCTTATCCTTCCTTCTCCAATGCGTTGGTTGCAGCCTTCAAACGTGCTCAGGCACACCAACGGCGAGGCTCCATTGAAAACCAGCAGCAACCCATCTTAGCTTTGAAGGTTGAGATAGAACAACTCACAATATCTATTCTGGATGACCCTAGTGTTAGTAGGGTCATGAGGGAAGCTGGTTTCTCTAGCACCCATGTCAAAAACAAGATAGAACAAACTGTTTCTATGGAGACTAGTTGTCATCAAACCTCTACTCCTAGTAGCTTGTCTAAAGAAAGCACCAAAACTCAGATAGTTGCCAATCATATGTCTCAGTCTTCATCTTTTAGTCAGTTTGGAGTCTCCCTCGTTAGAAAACAATTTGACCAAGCAAGGAATGAGGAGGTAACGAGTGTTTTGAACACAATGATGAATAAAAAGAAAAATGTTGTCATTACAAGTGAGAGCCTATCCAATGCTGAGAGTGTAGTTAGAGGAGTTATGGACAAGCTTGAGAGAGGCAAAGCTCCTGGGGATTTGATGTCTGTGAGGTTCATAACCCTTCCTCTCCTGTCTTTGAGAAATCTCTCAAAACAAGAGCTTGAGCAGAAGCTTATTGAGCTTAGGTGCATAGTGAAAAGTTACATGAGAATAGGTGTTGTTTTGTACTTGGGTGATCTAAAATGGGTTGGTGAGTTCTGGTCTACCTATGGTGAGCAAAGGAGAAGCTACTACAGTACAATGGAGCACATTATATTGGAGCTGAAGCAATTTGTTAGCGGAATCGGTGAAACAGGAAGATTATGGCTTATGGGGATCGCCACATTCCAAACTTACATGAAATGTAAAGCAGGCCACCCTTCTATAGAGAACCTTTGGCAACTTCATCCACTCACTGTTCCAGTTGGAAGTTTGAGTCTAAGCCTCAATCTAGACAGGTAAATAAAGTTCGTTACGTAGAGTTCTCTCTGTATTATAAACATAGTGATTCACTGATAAATCTTACTCTTTCAGCGAGAATAATGCCCACTTTGAATCCAAGAACAAAGCTTTTACGTGTCAGGCCGCTGAATCTCGAGTTGATACACATTTGAGTTGGTGGAGAGATTCGTCGGTCAATTACAGCAAGGACTTCCTTAGCCTAACAGGAAACAGCAGCAAAAACAAGGAACTGGAAGCTGCTAACAGAATTACCAGTTCCTCTATCTCAAGTTTGCCTGCATGGCTTCGACAGCATAAAGAAGAGACCAGATCAAGGGACGACATTGAAGATAACAAGGTACCCGCTTATTTTGCTCCATCCTAAGTCAACATTCTAATCTAGAATTGGGTATGGATCGCCTAAGAGTTGATGTAGGCCTAATACCTTTTAAATTCTTATTCAGGAATCGCTAAATGTCGCTGATGTTTGCAAGAAATGGAACTCATTTTGTGATTCAGTCGACAAGCAACATCCGCCAACCTATCCCGAGGAAACCATCAAATTTGCTTCATCTCCTCCTTCTCCAATATCAAACCCTTCACATGAGCGCAAAACAAACTTAAGTGACGTACATCTAAGTTGGCCGGAAATTTTTGTACAGAAACAACTTTCTAAAGAGAATCGGATTTGGACAGCTGAGTATAGTGACGAGAGCAGTAATTTACTGATTGACACAAAACCAGACCTGTTATCAAATCCCAACTCCAGTCCTAATTCAGCTTCTTCAAGCGAGGCCGTGGATGATGACCTGGAAAACCTTCAAAGCTTCAAAGAGCTGAATGCAGACAACTTGCAGATTCTTTGCAGTGAATTGGAGAAAAGGGTTCCATGGCAGAAGGGTATTATTCCTGACATTGCAACAACCATTCTTGAGTGCAGGTCTGGAAGTAAACAACGAAAAACCAGGTGGAATAACCAAGAAAATGATCACAAGGAAGAAACCTGGCTGTTTTTCTTGGGAGTTGATGCTGAAGGCAAAAAGAAGATTGCAAGGGACATAGCTAGACTTGTCTTTGGTTCTCAAAGCAACTTTGTTTCAATTGGTCTAAGCAATTCCTCGCCTTCAACCAGAGTTGATTCCGATGACGATGATCATTTAAAAGCCAATAAGAGGACAAGAGAGGAGTTGGGATTCAATTATTACGAAAGGTTTGGTTTAGCCTTGAATCAGGATCCTCACAGGGTGTTCTTCATGGAGGATGTGGACCAAGTTGATTATAGTTCTCAGAAGAGCATGAAGGAAGCTATTGAAAGTGGAAGAGTAAGAGTTGGTGATGGTGATGGTGAAACTGTTCCTCTCAAAGATGCTATTATAATTTTCAGTTGCAAAAGCTTCACATCAGAGTCAAGAGTCTTCTCACCGCCACCACCATGTAGAAAGCAAAAACCTTGCCACAAAGAGAACAATGAGAAAGAGTTTGAGGAAAAGAGCTTGTTAATAATGCCAGCACTTGACTTGAATATTGCCATTGAAGAAGAAGGCGATAATGGAACTGAATATCATTCAGTCAGTGAGAATGACATTCTTGGATCTGTTGACAGGCAGATTGTTTTCAAAATTCAGGAGCTTTAACAGTTGCTTAAGAAGAGAAAGATCATTCGTGGTGAAGCTCGCCTCATGGGTCTTAAGTTACTGTTCTTGTTCTTGTTGTTATTTCCTTTTCTCTTTTCTTTCTTTCTTTTAGTTTTTCCTTAATGGTGTAGTGAGTGGGGATAGAAATCAAACTAACATATGGGACAAAACTTGGGTTTCTGATCATTGATGACAGATAATGTGGAGCGGGGCGGTTGATAGGATTTACTTAGATATTTGTATCATAGGATTGTTGTATTAGCACTAATTAGTGTATGGTCGATCATTGTGTAACCTGTTTAATTAAGTATGCCATAGATTCGTTGCACTATATATATATATATATGTATCCATAATTAATTTCAGACCACAGGAAACGGCTTTTCCAAAAAGTTGATGTTATAAAATTGTCAAAAAGGCATTCCTTCTTATCATTAAACTTAGCATCATCGTTAGTTGGCTAATTTTTAAGAATTAGTGTTGTTCTTGATAGATAAAATTGATTAAGCTTGGTCAAGCTGAAAGAAAATTAAAACATATGAAATAGAGTGACAGATGATTGTTGCAGAGAAGATGATTCAATTCTCTGTAACCTTATAAATTAGCAAACGTATGTTAGAAAAATGAGTTTGCATAATTTTTTAGCATTATTGTTTTCTTTTTGTTTATGTCAAAATGTGGCTTATTCCAAGAGGAAGCATGGTTTGGCACTATGATTGCATTTGTTTTACGAGTTCCTTGAGAACATGCTATTATTTCTAAATTCTCAATCATGATTGCATCAATTACAATTGTTATAAATAGTTATACGTAATTGAGCACAATAAGCTGTTCGATACTCTAATTAAAGAGAAGGAATTATGTAGCTTTCCAGCTAATTCTAATGACTCGCTTCTTTCACTTGTCTCAGATACTGTGGACTGTGGGTAATATTCATTGCAGTATATCATGAAACTTCAATTAATGGGGATATAAACTATTTTCCAAGTTATAAAACTTATCGAATCTCTTTCAATTGGTCCTAAGAGTACATTTTAACAACTGAATACTAAACTTGTAGCATATTTTTATGCTGTGACATTTTTCAGGACTTCAAAATATTTCAAGTTGGGCATTGAGATGAACCAAGTATGGCTTATCTTGTTGATGAGGCTAAGAAACACGAATAATAAGGAACCAAAAGAAAAAAGAAAGAATTAGAAAGAAGAAAGACACAGCCTTATAATTTGGTGTTGCTTTGAAATATACAAAAGTTGGAACGAAGCAGCCAAAGAAAGTATGATTCATAACTTGAGGTCCATGCAAAGGAGCGTTACTTCAGATTCGTGAAAGATAAAAGGACACAAAAAGGAAAAAAAGGAAAAAAAAAGAAAAGAACTGAATGTCACCTTCAGTTAGCGAATAGCTATGTGATTCTCAAAGTGTTGTTATTTGATAGAGTACGTTTCTTATGCTAAAATCGACATTCTTGTCTTTGAAAGTTGGTGGAGGGAATGGCCAGCATTAACAAATTCAGAGAGGTAAATGTGTACAAGAAGAAGCATCTAATCTAGAAAAAGATATTACTCTAGAATCACAAAAAATGATGATCGTACATCTTCAGGACGTTAAAATTGGTTCCAAACCCTATGCTAATTGTAAGGGATATTGGTGAACATTTTCTAAGAATTGGTCGGACGTACCATTAATTAGATTGAAGCACATGATATACGTATATATACGGTATGTTGGACGTACCATTAATTGGATTGAAGCACATGATATATATATACGGCCATGCAAAGTCTTCACCACTCAAATCTCGTTTTAATTTGTTTCAAAATGAATGAGAGTAAACGATCAGAGTTTCTTAAATATGCGTTTCTCTTGGTGTAACTAGAAGAATGATGTTGTTATTGATTATTATCGTTGAAGGAAATAAGAGATGTAGCTAATACCATATAATAAAAATAAGCAATATAAGATCAGCCTATCAAAACTCGAATACTTCTTCCGTAATTGTAGAATTGATAAGTTTTGAAACTGACATTATATGGAAGTCTTCAACTCTAATCAAATCATAATTTTGACAACATGGATACTTACATGAATTTGAAAGCTCAAACACACACTGCATGCGTCACCTAATAACGAAATAAATTTGGTAAAAGTAATTCTTAGTTTATACAATAATGATACAAAAACTTAGATAAAATAGCTATAATTGTATTTAGAATAAAATAACTATAACTGAACGTATTCTCTGAATCCATCTTATATATATGAGATGGATTACTAAAACATACCTTTAAACCAACTCTCAAAGAAGTCTATAAATTACTGAGATGACTAATTGCATCTGCTGACGTCAGATTTTGTTTTCTGCCTCGCCAAAAGACATTTTCGTGATGGGTAAGAATATTGTGGTAAAACCTACGGCAAATGTAGTCAATAGCACTAGGTTTATTGAAGTCAGACTTAATTGAGTGGAGGTTCCAGAAAAGATAATGGAATGGTGGATTAGTCACACAAAGAAAGACAACCCCTCGAGCTTTGCTCCAATTTGATGGACAATTGCAATGATCTGAAGCACTCAGCCCCAAGAGGCCTTGACTATGCATGATTGATCATATCGATTTCCTCGAAAATGAATTAACAATAAACCGACTTGATGCAGCAAATCAAACGTGTAATCTTAATTTAGAGAAAACAATTTTCATTTCTAACTAAAAAGTAAACATCCAGCATTGCACTGATAATTTTATCTTGATACGAAATTATCTTTATTTTATATTAAGTCTTTATATTTCATATTTTTGTTAATCTGTACATAGACTCTAGAGGATTTGGTTGATATGCTAAACTTTTATTAATGTATAAAATTGCAATTTGTTAAATTATAAAACAGGTATATATACAAACATATTTATCATAATTAAACATTTTGGAAAATGGTATTGAAATTTGAAACCGTGCTTTTGCAATAAATTTTTTCTTATATAATTTTTTAACACGAGTTTTTAATTAATTACTACCAGATTCAATTTTATACTTTTGCAATTAGTTGAATTAAACTTTTAATTAATTATTATCTTTTTACTAAAATTTTAAAAGTTAAAATTACTTTGACTATGAATTTCACGTGTCAAATTCTAATCAAGTGTAACTCTATTTCATATATATACAACTAAATGTCTTACTTTTTATTTCTTCCTTTTGTTTCTTTTTGACTAAATCTTTTTAGAACACTGAGACATGTTGTTTTTCTTTTCTTTCCGTGTTTGGAAACTTTATAGTAGCATAATGATTAGCAATTAAATGTGCCAGTAAAATAGGCCAAAACATCTTTCAGAAATCGTTGATTTTAAGTGTCTGACCACTTGTATTTTTGTCTTGACGACTTTGAAACCGGGCCATGTCTGTTTTATTCCTTAATTTGTGTCATTAGTATGGACTCGTAGTTAATTTACGTAAGTTAACTAATTAAGCTCACAGAAGTTGACTGGTAAATTAAGAGACGAGACCGAACATGCAATAAACATGCTCTTAGTCTTAGAAAACAGGTAGACAAGCTCAGATCTTCGTTTTAAGATTTTCATTGTGTTGTCATGCATTAATCTTGCTTTTAATCCCACCTACCAGTTGTCCTAATAAAGAGATTACCAATATTATTTTGATAGACTTAAAGGGTTCAGTTGGTAGAGTTAATCTGGAATTTTAAACGTAGAGATTAGATAAAATAAAAAAAAGCCCAACTAAGTAAATACTCCCTCAAAGTTGTCTATAAGGTAAAATACGTTTGTGGTTCCATTGTCCTATCTGTATTAATTACATTTTACTACTTCATTCAAATACATCTTAAATTGAATTGAGTCATTTTACTTGAAATTAAATCTTTAGGTCAATAATTACCAGGAATAGAGACTCAAGTTGCAGATTATATAGGACTAAGCATTATATTTGCTTGTCACATAAGATGGATCAACTACTAGTAACGTTTTAGGGTTTTACTTAATATTTAAACCTTGACGAAGAGAGAGATATTTATGATCATGGTATATCTATGACTACCACGAACATAACCACTCACCACCCAGATTTTTTTTTTTTTTTTTGCAATTTCATTTAAAATATTATAAGATGATACATTGAATTTATCGGAAAACTTAATTGATCACGTAAAAGACATTCACTTCTTAATGGTCTTTAGCACTACATGCAAGTAGATATTTCCAGTAGGAGCACGTTACACGTAGATAATTTGATTTGAAGTGAATCCATGAAACTATTGCAGCGACAGTACTCCAATGTAGGAGCCATAATAATCGAAAGGGTGCCATCAGTTTGTTTTATGTTCGCAGCATTTATTACATGGCCTTGGGTATCATATCTTAACACTAGACCCTAAGAGTCGGGGGTGGATATAGAGTCATATGCAATGGCTCTCCGAAGAGTCCCACAAGAACGTTAAACATGGGCGCAACTTGAGCAGTTGAGTGAGTGCACGGAGCAATAATATCTCTGGTTGATGATTTAAATTTGATTAGTTTAATCCTCTATGATTGAACGCTAATGAATGGCCTAAAAGGTTTCTCTATTTGCGGGGCATAATGAGTAGCCGTTAAGCATATATCCCAATATATGATCTTCGAACATGACCTGAGAATGATTACCAACTGATAAAAGGAACGGGAAGGACAAAAGAAAAAAGAAAGAAAGAACGCACTAGTTAGTTGTATTCTTTTTAGGGCTCATTAATGCAGTAAAGCATTCAAAATGCTCACACTTTTCAATGGCATTACATCTGCATACATATCTTTTATCTTTCGACTTTCATAGCTTTTTGCTATACTGTCTCATCCAAAGACAGCTTCCTTCCACACTTGAAAGTTTCAAACAGATGTAAATGAGCAAGTACTGGGTAATAGCTTGATAGTGGGCTGTGCCCAAAGGATTAGCATTAGCATGGAGACAAAGTTTCCACACCTTAACTTTTGCAGTCTTTGAGAAGAAAAAAATTGAAAAAGAGGAGATAGGATAGCTCAAGGAAGGAATGGTTGTTTTATCTTAAAGGGTCACTATCTACATAAAGCCCTTCTTTTCCAACATGGCAGAGAATTTTGCATGAAAGTAAGGGAATTCTTGCGTTGGATCTCAAACTCTCCCAAATAACAAGTGCATAATTATTATTGAAGCTGGCAAAAAGAGAAAAAGAAGGCAAGTTGTTATTAGAATCATCTATCTTAACTCAAACAACCCACATCGGCATAGCCCAAGAACAATACACTTGTCTTGGATCCTTCAATCATCATTTTCTCATGATAATTTACTAAAGGATAAAATCGTAGGCTAGCAAACTTTTCTATGTGCAACCAAAAAAGAAGAGCGAGACAGATAGTATCTCCTTTCTTTTTTGTCAATATCTCCTTTCTTTCATTGAGGTTATCAATAAATATTCAAGGCAAAGTAGATGCAGGGAAGACCAGTCAAAAAGATGAGTGTGGCGTGAAAGTTAACGAGAATGTTTGTTCACTTGGCATATAGATGATATTTGATGTTCGATATGATTATGCTTTCAATGATTGTTTGGCTTTCATATCTGAAGCTGAGCACTTTGGAAGGAGAGAGTGAGAGATAACATTAATTATGTTTGAGAACCCATCGGATCAGTTAAGTACAAATTAAGAAAGCGTATCTCTAAGTTTGGATGATTAGACTAACATAAATTTCTCATTCTCACTGGGCTAGGTCATAATCAGTGCATCAATCTTATTTCCACACGGTTCAAACTCAAGTTAATTAGAAGATGCGGCCTTTTTAGGCTTAGTCAGACCAAGACAATTCATGATGTTCATATGATTTTCCAAGTTCCGGCCATATATAAATTTAATTCGGGAGAGTTCTGCATGTTTAATATTAATTTAACCAGACTTGGATGCTGATAATAAGTAAAATATCTTTTTTTTTTCATTATTTTGTCAATAAGTAAATTTTATTGCTTCCAACTAATTAAACACACTGCTGTTATTTACCAAGTCGCATTGTAAAATACTAATAAAGGAATCTATTTTGTAACTTATTCAACATGACATGCTATATATTATCCTAGAAGAACATAAATACGAGGATTGAATAATACTACTCCATATCTAAAGAGTCTAGAATACCAGTGAAATCACTTTCTTCAAGACATCCCGAGGTCAAGGATGCTTCAGGGCATAGATGAAAAATCAGTATTTTTATATTATTAGCATGATTCACAATATATATATGTGATAATTAAGTATACCCAGTCATTCTAAGATTTGGGGACGCTTAGACAATCCAAGGTCCATATCAAGGATGTGAGTTGAGTGGCATCAGAAGAGGAATCGTTGATTCAAAATCCAATCATATTTTCATGAAACGAGTCGTGGCTAACAAATAAAGGACAAAAAGCACTTGAGGCAAAGCCAATCGTAGGAGAGCGAGACATAGTGCTCAGCATATAGGTCATGTCTTAGTGCGAATAAATATCCGAGACTAGGCAAATGTTGTTTCCATAGTACAAGTAAATATTCTCTGAAAAGAAGCTCCAACTGCTTCTAGACAGCCATATAATGCAAATTTCGGGCACTTACGGCCTACAAGTAAAGCTGAAGATGAGAGAAAACTAATTTTGGCATAGATTGTCGTCTAGTACACAAAAGAAAATACAACTTCATTCGGGTGAACTTAATGTGTTTCCCAGATATAAACAATTCTGAAGCATGACATAATAATTTTCCTTCAAATAAGTAAACAACTAGTTCGAAGTAGAACATGGAGTTAACGTACATGACTCCATAATCGTACAAGTTGGAGGAGAGACTACTTTAGCTAGTTCATATGACTATGCAACATACAAATATACACGAGAGCGTAGAAGCAAAGAAAATGGTATCTGTTATATTTTAAGAAACAAGTTCACGAAGTTGGATCCTTCCCAAATCGCATCATTGCATGTGTAGCAAGCATTGATCCCCTGCGAAGCACTTCCTGAAAACGACCTACCAATGGAACCTTGACTGTGTTCCTATTCCCAATAGGCTTCTTGTCCCAACTATGTAAAATGATGCAGACGTAGCATAAGAATCAAAGCCCAAGTAAATAATAAAGAATAAATTGGCTTCCTTTCTCATCTTTATCTACAAAAGAACACATTCATACAAATAGAATCTGAAATAGCAACATCCTTCGGAGCCGTAAGTTTCTGATCCATCCAAAATACATTGGCACCAGTACTATAAACCAGATATGATTCACCAAACTTAAACAATCTCTAGCTCAATAAATGAATAAATGAAAAGCATGATATCCACCAGCTATTTGTTCTATTAAATCACATGCAGCTGATGAGAAATCCTAATCAACAACCCAGAATGCTGGAGATATCTGAACTAGATATGCTCTTCATATTCACTAAATAACAAGATGGCTGCATGAACTATGGAATGTACTAACTCCTCCACAATTCAATAACAATACAGTTCACAGAAAAATAGTAGCATACAGATGTCTACTTCCCATCTGGGTCCATCACAGAAATGAATTCACAAATCATTTTTGATTCAGAGTACATTTGCAGGACTACAGCATCTTTTTCTTTTCTATTTAGAGTACACTTTGTAATGGACTAATGACCAAAAAAGGGAAGAAATAAAGCACTTAGAGCTGTTAATTCACATTGTTATGAGCAGTTCATGAATTTTATCAAGTTGGAGCAACACATGTATATCGAGTTCATCCAATATACATTATATAACATACCTACTAGGGTATTAATGCATGCCCATTTATTCATGTCAGCTTATATCTTCCCAATCCTTCAGTCTAGAAATTAGAAAAAAATAATTTGGACAAGCAATTACCCAATGTGGGTGAAGGAAACATTCTGTGGACGTTACCAACTAAGTGATACAGTAATTTCATATTCAGATAATCTATGACAGAAACATTTACTGATTTATAACCAAAATAAGCATTCTAATTGTCAAGAAAATCAAAATAGTGAGAGAGACTAATTTCAAGAGCTAGGTCATACCAGTCTTCATGACGGACAACTTTCCCATCCACAACATACAACTTGATGAGTGATATCATCTCTATTCCTTTTCCCAGAAACACATAATGCTGTTTGTTATCAATTAGAATCTGAAGAAAACTTATAGAACTTCAGAGTTCGTTGTCAAGAATCAAACCAGAGAAAAGGTAAAAGAGAAAAGGTCTGAATTTCAAAGGTTTGGAACTAAAATTTCATACCTCATGCTTCCCCGGCAACACATTCTCCTCAACAGAGTATTCAACAATTTTTGATTCACTGAATACCTGAAGAATGATTTTAGAATAAAACAGAGGATATAGTTTAATAATCTGTGAATTCCATAAAGCATCGATCATTAGGCGTCTAAGAAATCATAGTTTTAAGAATTTGGACTCAGAAATATATCAAAATCCAGAAAGAGGGAAAAAACAAAGGATCATGGTCCACCATTGAGAAAATAATCTGCATTCAGTAGTTTAACCAGAAAGGAGAATTGAAGTAAACAGAGGTGGAGCCATGTATAGTGCCCCCCCTGACAAGATGAAAAATATAAGATTTACTTCTATTTTTCCTTATTAATTTTCTTTTCCCCCACAAACAGAGTAATTTTAGTACATCAAAATATCAAGGCCCCCAAACTAAAGTTCTAGCTTTGCTCCTGGAGGTAGTGTGTCAGTTGTACAAGCTTGCATGTCTTGGATAAGCTAGCAAGCTTGAACTTTTGAGTTCATTTGTACATTTGATATCAGTTAGTTGATATACAAAGAGAAGTAATGGTAACACCAATAATTAAATATCAGTACCTTAGAAATAGAGTAAAATGCTGACTTAATTTGCTTCACCCTGCCCAATCATTAAAGATGAATATAAGTTGAAAGGTTAGTTTCACAACTCAACAACTTAGGAAGACAAAGGTAACTAATAACACTCCTGGTGATAAAATTGCGAAAGGACTTATTTGACCAATTTATGAACTTCAATATTGCTATGTTTAACTATAAAAGTGGTCCATCAACTTCTAAATACGACCAAAAGTCTCAACCATAAACTGCAATAACAACTAGAAGAACAGTGAAACAAGACCATATGGTGCAGAACCACAATTGTGATGGACAGATGCCTCTACTCATTAAGTTCGCCTAAATGCCTACCCTCATTCAGATAATGGAAGGGACTGACAATCATTAAACTTTGAATGAATGTACATGAAAATACTATTTGCTTTATTTTTATTCTCATGCATATCAAAGATTAAGAGAATCAATCCAACTCGATTATCATACATTTCCTTTATCCGACATGATTTCAATAAATTTCTGTCACAAAGGATCTACCCTATAATGTCATATGCTTTCTATTTCCAGCTTTTACATGCAATTGAAGCTCTCGTATTTTGTTTCATTCTGTGACTTAGTGATTGATAGAAAATGGATTCTTCTTCCATATTGCAGACCGTATTTTACTTGATGTTCTGCAGGCATCAAATCCGACCGACCAATTCACATAACTCCATTAACTGACTTCTTAAACAGCTCAGAGCTAACTTCTACAATATTGAAATCTACGTGTCCCTTGCTCAGAGCAAGATCGTTATATTAAGGATGGAGACCATTGTTTGGGAATTATATGAACCTTTAATTCAAGAATATGGGAACTAGTGAGTCCTTGCATAACATGTCAGAGTTTCTAGTACTACTGCACACGGTAACATCACTGCTTACCCATAGGCACTCATAAGTGGATCCTCAAACGAAGCATTATGCGCATAAATTTCAAAATCTTGAGGTCCCCGGTTAGAAGAATATCTGAAACCATAGAAATAAGAACAAGAAGAAAAAGTTTTAAGAAAATGAAAAGCTAAACAGATGAATAAAGAGTTTCGAAAGATAGCAATAATCATCTTTTATTATCATAACCCATTAGACAATTTCCACCATCGTTATTCCTATTCCTTTAAATAACAATAACACTATAATGACTAGTTGACTTGAAGCCCATCAATAATGAAATATATGTATAAAGTTCCATCCTTTCAGGATGAGCTTCATCATTTTAAACACAAGAAACCATAAAACACAGAAAGGAAAAACTCAGGTTCTCAAACAAATTAAAATTAAAATTAAAACAGATAATTAAAAAAATGTAATTCAGATTAGAGTGTTAAGATAAGCGCATAATCCACACAACTTTGTTTTAACAAGAACCAAAAACAAAAGACCAGTCTCATGGCATCATGATAGACGGAGAACAAAAAGCAAAACGCTCACAAGCTGAGAATGCGAGGAAGTATGTGATCAGAAACACGTTTCGTTGGTGTAAACTCGCAAGCTTCCTTTCCACTGCATTCCCGCTCCCTATCCACTTTGTCCTGTTTATCTTCAAAATAAAGAGACAAATATTTATATAAACTAGCGCATACGAGAAGGAAAGTGAAATAAATATACGAGGAAAGAATTAGAGACCTTGATGGGAGAGCTTCTCCATGACGAGCGATGATCAGAGATAATGGGCAGACGAGACGATAAAGGGATGTAGAAAGTGGTGAGCAGAAGTCAGAGGAGGTGTTCTGTTGTCTCGTGGCTAAATGAGAAGCCACGTGGTATTTAATTGTCCACATGGGATTAACAATTTCAAGGAAAGACTCGTTTTAAAGTATTACGCTTATAATTCCAAAACACTGTAATACCAATCTTCCTTCCTAAATAAAGGGGCGACGTGGATGAAATAATAATAAAAATGGGAAAGAATTCAGTAAAGAATTAAAGTAAATATTATTATTATAATTATAATAGTTGGTTAAGAGTAATAAATGAATATTATTTTTTACTAAAAATATTAAGAAATAAAAATTTATTATATTTTAATTAATCATATTGTAATTAAATTAATTACAATATATTGATTAATTAAAATATTGTGATTAATTAATTACAATATTTTAATTAATGAATATATTATATTTTAATTAATTAGTTATATTTTAATTAATTATAATGTAATTGTAAGTAATTAAAATATTATTAATTAATTAATTAATTATATTATAATTAATTAATTACATTATTTTAATTAATGAATGAATTATATTTTAATTAATTATATTGTAATTAATTAATTAATTATATTTTAATTAATTATGATATAATTAATTAATTGTATTATATTATTTCAATTAATTATATTTTAATTATTTAATTAATTACAATATTTTAATTATTTAATTAATTGTAATATTTTAATTAATGGATGAATTATATTTTGATTAATTATATTGTAATTAATTAATTATATTTTAATTAATTATAATGTAATTAATTAATATTATTATTTTAATTAACTAAATTGTAATTAATTATATTTTGATTAATTAATTGTATTTAATTAATTAATATTAAAAATATTTTAAAAAAAGAGCCACTATTAAGGAATGACTTTCATTCCTTTACTACATGGAGAGTACGGAGGATTTTTCAAAAGTGAAAAATCAAACTATTGCCCCTATAATCATAATCAACAACCAATTACTCACTTTTCATTCATTACCCATTAATTCCTTCCCAAACTCATCAACCAAGCACTCCTATATAGCGGAAAATAAACATGAAATGGTAAAAAAATCAAATGGAAACTAATCCATCACCTTTGACAAAAGTTTACACTAAATTTACTTGTAAAATTTTTAATAGTTATACGATGAATAATGATTTTATAAAAACGTTTAAGCAAAGTTTTAGGGTTCAACTTACAATTTCGAAAAAAAAGAAATCGGTTAGATGCAATAAGATTTCATTAATCAAATTATATTAGTAAAATGTTTTAAGTGTAACAAAATTTATTATTTATTACTTTTAAAATTTTATGACTTGAAAATTTTTATAAGTTACTTTCAATTCATATAAACGATAAGAGCCTGTTAAAACGGTAGGAACATATTAAAGTTTAAGAACAAAAGGAGCCTACTAAAATGAAATGAGTTTGTCAAGCTTTAAAACGAAATGAGCCTGCTGGAAATGAAAACAACAGTAACTAAATTGAAAAAATTTAAAAGTTAAGGAAAGAGAAAGGAAGACATAGCTAATTTATACTGATTCGGTTTATAATGAAGCCTACTTTCAGTTTCCACGTGTCCAACTTTAGTATTTCACTAATAAATCTCCAAGTAGTGATTTGACGAGCCTCTCCAAGATCACATGTACATATTTTTCAAGGTTCTTCAACCTTTCACACTAGTAGTATTTAGCTAGCCTCTACAAGTTCTCAAGAAATGAAAATAGAATTCGATAAATATGAGCTTCAAAGAATAACAATCTCTCAATAGAGTATTTTCCCTTTCTAAAGCACAAAGGATTTGATATAGATATGACTTTCGAGAGTATTGATACTACTGATATATTTCAAGAAATCTTGTGTGTTTTGCGAATGTAGTAGCTCTTCTTTAAATAGGTGTTCTCCTCAACTAGTCGTTGCTTAATTGTACCATTAACTTAACTAAATTTGCCTTGAATCCCTTTAAAAGATATCTTCAATATCATCTTTGGCAGTATCTTCAAAAATTCAGACGTTTGAATAAATATTTGATTTTATCTCAGAGCTGACTGTTAAATAATAGGATCCTTCGTTTGCACAAAAATGATAGGAGATTATCCATTCCTAATTTTATGGAACTGTATCTTAATAATCAAATAAGTTTGTCAAAATAATTCCTACAAAATAGGAAACATTTATCCTTTCATTTTAAACAGATGACTAAAATATAATCCTTTTTAACATCGTTATCTTTTTTAATAAATAGGATAATCTAGATAAATTTGACTTTTATAACTAAATATTATTGATTGTTATCATCAAATTCATTAATTTAAAAAGCCTTGAGCTAACAATCTCCCCTCTTTTTATGATGACAAGCAATATATAAATATATTTTCAAAAATTCAAATAACGGTGAAAGATTTCGAAAGATAACTGTAATCTTTATATGTAAGTCCTTACTCGTAATCTTGATGAAAAGGAGACTTCTACTAGTGCTAAATAGTAGGAGCCTATCGTTTGAAAATTAGATGTAGAGAACTTAAGTGTAGGCATGAAGTTACAAATATCAAATACATCAGGCATCTAATTTCACAATATATCAAATATATCACTCTGTATTCTCCCCCTTTGTCATTATCAAAAAGAAGTGAAAGAAAGTCAATAGACCATGTTAAAGCATTAAGAGTGTCACAAAATATGCAAAAGCAAAATTAGGAACAAAAAAAATCACAAATAGGTATAAACCAAAAAGCACAAAAATAGTCATATCAATGCCAAAATAATCATTAGCAAAAAAAATGTATG
Source organism: Erythroxylum domingense (assembly GCA_025594535.1). Taxonomy (NCBI): domain Eukaryota; kingdom Viridiplantae; phylum Streptophyta; class Magnoliopsida; order Malpighiales; family Erythroxylaceae; genus Erythroxylum; species Erythroxylum domingense. The sequence goes on along the minus strand of JANQBM010000005.1, from coordinate 33,361,897 downwards.
TGTTTTAGTGAAAATATTCTTTAAGAGAATCAATAAGAACACGAAGAAGATTTTTGTCCTTAATTTGATCTTGCATTTGATCTTGATGTAGTCTAATCTCCCTCAGTTATTATTGGATATCTAGATTGTTGGTTTCTAGAGGATTGATAAGAGGCTGCTGTGCTGGAGCAGGACCTAAGACAGCTATTATTCTTTCTGATTTCTTTTCAACCCAAACATTGTCCTTTAACTTATATCCAAATTGATAAGGAATGGAAGAATTAGACTTAGCAGGCATATACCATTCCAAACCATCAAAAGACACATTATATTAGGCTTATATCTTGGTCAACAACATTCCATAAGGCAACCCTCCTATAGTGTTCTTGTGACTCCCTTTATGTAACACCATATACCCCCTAGAAGGATATGCAAATGCCACACAAAATAGAATTAAAACCTGCCAAACAATCCAAACACTTCCAGAAACTCAACCAAACATACATTACATATCATTAGATGTTGTAAACAAAACATATTAAACATATTGTACTATTCTAAATACATGCCATAAGTTCCAAATCCATCTTCTATTAAAGTTATTACAAAGAATTAAACAAAACACAAAATACAACATGACTCATTACATTGAAATACAGCTTAAACTTAAACACAAATATACATAATCTAAAACAAAACACATCCTTCTTTGGCCATTACGGTTGTCCTAACCTTAGATCTTCTTATCAGAACCTACGCGGAGGAAAAAATCACCATGCTAAGCATATAGCTTGGTGGGGAATAACTAAACAAGATATAATCTGATGACTGTTTCTAACAATCGTCTAGCATTCACATGCATTGAATCATGTCAAATCACATACAACCTTTAATTGCTCAAATTAAAGAACAATCCAATATTATTTGCATCAGAACATAATATAACATGTCAGAATAGGATATACTTGCTTCAGAACAAAACTTACAAGTATCCGAACAGAATATCATAATAACAAAACATAACTTTAAGTATCAGAATAGAAATTGATTGTGTCAGGATAGAACTTGATTGTGTCAGAATAGAACTTGATTGTGTCATAATAGAATTTAGTTGTATTAGAACTGAACTTAGCTTATATCAGAATTGCACATATATCAGAACATAAAACAAGTTAGCCTACTAATCTTTTTACAGTAGTGGGTAACGAGACCAGAATAGAAGATATCTATGATTGGTATCACAGAACAAGAGAGACTTATGTCTTAATAATAGAAGACACCGAGGTGTCAATATTAGGAGATACCAGAGTGTCAATATCAGGAGACATCGAAGTATCATAGGAGCAGCTGTAGTCCCTTCTAGGCATGCCTATTTACCCACGACTAGGACTTGACAGTTTTAAAGCAAACCATTTTAGGTTTCAGAATCACATGCAAAAGATGTAGTACATAACATATGTTTATATTCCACTTTCCTCAAATTGAACATATACATGACACATCCATTCAAACTTAACATACCTTATGAGTATAAACATTTGCAATAATGTACCATTAAATGCGTTATGTATTTACACATTATATATAATTACACAAATTTCCAGTTTATAATCAATCATATTCAATTCATATTTCATAAACCCTTTGAAACACATTTGTATTCATAAGGACACATTCATCCTTGAACACACCATACATTTCTACATTAGACACATTGTTCAGTAAACACACATTCTTTAAGTAATTACCTCAATTAACAATCCATAACTAAATTAACTTTTACTCAATTAATCTAACATCATCTAGGTTCATTTTCAACCTCAATTAAGTTCAATTAAACCATTATTAAGTTCCTTAACCTTATATAGTTCGACAATTGTCTAAAGCCAACATTTTCTCCTTCCTAAGTATTGCCCACAATTGTGGGAATGAGCCATATAAATCCCACGATTGTGGGTTGAGTGAATTCACTCACCCATAACCTTCATTTTGCTTCCAAAATTTTACTCCTTCATATACCATCTAATACACCTTCACTAAAGACCATCAATTTCACTTCAATTCTACCTTATCCATGCTTCAATCCCTTATCAAATTCATGTCTAAACCTAATTCAAAAATCATTCATTAGATAACTCACAACTCCCAATTCAAAAATCATTCATTGGACAACTCACAACTCATTATCTTACATACATCAAAACCAAAACAAAATTTGCCAAACCAGAATTATTTTTCTAGCACTCAATTATCAACATCATAACCCATATTTCATGCCAATTCAATTATCATAAGACTTGAATTAATATATGCTATCAAGTTTAGAATTCCCTTACCTATTTAACTTCAAATTTTAACTCCAAAAAACCAACTAATCTAACCTTTCCAAGCAACCAACACCACATCCAAATCAAGATGCAAATCTTAGCACCAAGAAAATAGTATATAAAATAACGTAATCTACTTCATTGATGCAGTATATAGCAAGGATTTTAAGTGTTGATAATCCAAATTGAAGCAAAAATCTAGAAGTAGTGAGTGTAAAAGAGAGTTTCAGTGGAGAGGAGCAAAGTGAAGAGAGAAGGCCAAAACATCAAGAATGAAGGATGATTTCCCACCTATCTATCTCTTTGGATGCTAGGTGTTTTTGATTTAATCAAGCCACATGTCACACATGAAGTTAAGCAACTTGTCCTTCAATGAATCCATCCATATGTCTTCATGTGTGGCTGCCAAATGTCATAATTCAATTAGGACACTTGTCACTCAATTAATGTTGCCAAATGTCATTCAAAGTATAGGCTTATTCATACTAATTTTCATGTACCATCTAACCACTAGACATTTTTCTAATCAAAATGTCCATTTTAATACCTTAATTCTTTAATGGTATTAATTAATTCCAACTCACTAAGTATGATCCATTAACCGAAATTCAAGATCAGTCCAAAATTCAAAACATATACAATTCACGATCATATCACAATATCTAATACATATACTTTCATGAATATGTAACATTTCAACTAGGGTATAATTTGGGGCCTTACACTTTATCCAACATAAACCTCAAAATCATGGGTGGAAGGTTCATCCTATCACCTTTTAACAAGTTGTAAACCATATAAATGTTAAGTCAAGAGGACTTCACGATGATTAATTTTGGTGACAATCAAATAATAATAATTTTAAAAATAAATGAACGATTTTGATAAGTGTGTTAAGTGGGCAGAAGCATAGAAGAAGTGAAAGCACAGAAGAAAGGAAAACATAGAAGAAGCACAAAACATAGAAGAAGTGGAAAACTCATAAGAAGTGCAAAATATAGAAGAAGCGGAAAACTCAAAAGAAGTGCAAAATATAGAAGAAGAAAAAAACGCAAAAGAAGTCCAAAATATAGAAGAAGCGGAAAGCATAGAAGAAGTAGAAAATACAGAAGAAGCGGAAAACACAGAAGAAGCGCAAAACACAGAAGAAGCGGAAAGCACAGAAGAAATGAAAACATAGAAAAAGCAGAAGATACGAAGAAGTGAAAACACAGAAGAAGCAGAAGATACGAAGAAGTGAAAACACAGAAGAAGA
>JANQBM010000005.1:33339963-33351520 GCA_025594535.1 Erythroxylum domingense | reverse complement strand
AGCATGAGATGTGGTAATTTACCACATCAGGACCCGTTTCTTTGGTCCGACCCGTTCTCTGGAAGCGGGATGTTACAGCTTTGACCCATTTTTCTGCATCAACATCATTAATAACCTGTGTATACATAATGAGATCTATTTCTTCTTGATCTAAGATGGCAATTAAGCCTTCTATTAGACCTAAATATCTATCTGGTTGTCTTACAACCCTCCCACTATGTCTAGGCATAACTTAATGTATATGTTGCTCTTCCGATTCAACTCTTGAATCCATTTCAACATCTTGTTCTGCTATATCCAAATTAACTCTTAGTTTGGATGAAATAACTAACTCTTTGCATACTACTTCACTTCTTCCTTTGTGACCTTTCATAAACTATTCCTTTAGGAAGGTTGCATTTGTTGACACAAATACCTTCCTATCCTTTGCACTGTAAAAATAGTACCCTCGAGTTCTTGTAGGATATCCTACAAACAAACATACTTCTGAAATTGGCTCCATATTTGTGGATTCAGGCCTTAGAATATAGGTTGGGTAGCCCCAAGTCCTCAAATGCTAAAATAAAGGGACTCAACTAGTCTACAAATCCATACGTGTTTTAGGCACTTATTTGGGTGGAGCAAAGTTTAGAAGATATGTTGTTGTTTATATGGCATATCCCTAGAACGATTCTGGAAGGCTAGCGTAGGACATCATCGATCTTACCATTTCCAATAGAGTCCTATTCCTCCTCTTAGCTACACCATTTTATTGGGGTGTTTAAGGAGCTGACAAGTTAGAAACAATTCCATTGTCAATTAAATATTGCTGGAACTCTCCAAATAAGTACTCACTACCTCGATCTGATCGAAGTTGTTTTAATAACTTGCCTAGTTGCTTCTTAGCTTCGAATTTGAATTCTTTAAACTTTTCAAAGTATTTACTCTTTTTATTCATCAAATACAAATAATCATTCCTTGAGTAATCATCTGTAAAGGTTATAAAGTATTCATAACCTCCACTAGCTTGTACGTTCATGGGCCCACACAAATCTGTATGTACCAGGTCCAACATAGATTCAAATATGTTTCTTTTAGAAGGAAATGAGACCTTGGTCATTTTTCCTTCAATACAAGATTCACAGGTGGGTAACGGATCATTATCCAAGCCTGTAAGGATCCCATCCTTCATTAACCTGTCAAGTCTTCTCTGATTGATATGACCCATTCTTAAGTGCCACATATATTTTGAATTAATGCTAGGTCATTGAAATGTCTTGGTTTTATTAATACTGTCGTATTCAGTGAGCCTTTTATAGGTTCTATAAAGAACAATCTCTGTTTAATTGTTGCATTATAAATAAAATCCTTATTCTCATATATCGAAACATAAATTTCAAAATATAAGGAATAACTAGACTTTATTAAACAAAAAATAGAAATTCTGTTCCTTACAATCATTGGCATGTAATAAACATCTATCAAATATAACCTATGACTATTAGGAAAGTCCAAGATAACTACTCCCACCGATTCTACTGAAACGTAGGATCCATCTACTATCTTGACTTGAAACTGGCCTTTAGCTAGTCTTTTCCTTTATTGGAGCCCCTGCTAAGAATTGCAAACATGGTTAGTGGCTTCTAAATCTAATGTCCAAGAATTAGAAAAATCTTCCACATTTCTAGTTCCTAACAAAATTAGGAAACCCATACATTGCTTGCTTTTGAGGGACTCAAGGTAGACTAGACAGTTTCTTTTCCAGTGGCCTATCTTATCACAATGGAAACACTTTCCATTGATGTTCCCGTTGGCCTTCTTTTTCATGGGTTAGGCCTTGACCCCTATTTGGGCATTTTTTTTCATTGGACCCTTCATCTTTTGTTTTCCCCTATCCTTGGGCTTAGAAGAAGATCCTACATTAGCTTCTGGCCTACGAGCCTTGATATTTAATATCTCCTCTGTACTTTAGAGAGTATTCATCAACTCACTCAAGGTGTAATCCTTGCTGTTGAGCTCATAGTACAACTTAAACTGCTGAAAAGAAGAGTTTAAGCTATAGATGATCATAATCATCTCCGTGTCCGCATCTATATCTGCCCAAAGCATCTCAGCCTCTGTGACTGTAGAGATTACCTTAAGCATGTAATCCCGCATCGATTCACTAGGTTTTTGTCTAAGATTGTGAAAGGTTTGGATAGCTTTCACCTTTGCAGAGTTGGTCCTCATACCAAACATCTCATGTAGGTGATGAAACATTGCACTAGCAATTTTCATACAAGCAATTTGCTTTTGCAACATACTACTGACAGATGCGAGAATATAACACTTGGTAGTCTTATTAGCATTTTGCCATCATTCATGTTGTTGGACTTGCTTAGGATTTGAATTTGAACCCAGAGGTGCAGGCTCATTTTTAGTTAATACCCATGAAATTCGTTCATAATGAAGAACAATGTGTAGGTTATGTCTCTATCCATTAAAATTCTCTCTGTTTTCCAATTTGTTATTTGTCAAGAGCAAAGTAAGTGGATTCATTTTGTGGTTATTATGTCTGAAAATATAAATTATTAAAGAGTACATAAACTAGTCTACAATATTGGAACTTTGTATAAAATCATGATGTATGTATGCATGATGATATATTTAACAAAACTTAAAAACAATTAAATCTTTATACGACGGTTATTTTTCTTATCTATAATAGACTAAGTGACAGTGGGCCATCTTATCTATTAAAAGAAAAATTGGACCCTCCCACTCAAAAGACTACCAAGCATCTTCATGCCTAAATTTCTGAGAAGCGTCATAATTTGGTCTATACATTTATCAACAGAGCTACGTTGGGCAGGATATTTGATAAACTATGTTGAGCGTAAAACCATTTGAGTCATCCACTAAATGTACCTACAAATCATGCCTCGTTGGTAGGTCACATTTGCTACCAATGAGTTGACTTATCCTTTAGGAGACCCAAACCATACAAGATCTATAATTCATACCCTCCGGTAGGGAGTAGCACATCACCACATACAAATGGTCCATCATTTGGAGACCGCGGACTCTCACATTAGCATCCTCTTCCACTCAATCTTTTTGGGCTTTAAGTTTTAAAAACCATCATGTTTCGATGCAATTTATTAACCATCCTATAATTTTTCATTATATATCTCATACATAATGAATGCGTGGTAAGGCCTAGGGTTGGCAATTTTCTAAATGACATGCAATCACATAATATCACATATTATTTACATTCATTTATCCATTCAATGCATGAACTAATAAGCCATTTTTGATTGTCCACCCCAGAATATAACAAAAATTGCAAGGCTTTTAGGCATAAAATAATCTTCTTAGACTTTGATCTTTTGCTTCGAACTCTTCGCTCACAAAACCCTACCCTTTTAGGAAAAAATGTGTAATGGAAATTTATAATACCAAATTTTGTTACTTTGAAAATAAACAATCCAGCACTAGATTTTCATAAATTCGAATCTTTGTCATTAAAAATAAAAATAGTACTTGTTTTCATTAAAACTGAAGATTGTTTCATTAAAAAAAACCAGCACTTTGCTTTTTATGAAAATCGAAACTTGATTCATTGAAAAAAAAATCTAGCACTTGCTTTTACATAAAAACTAAAACTTGATTCATTGAAACAAAATTCCAGCATTTTGGCTTTAACAAAACCTAAACTGTGCTAATACACAAAAGGATACATCGAAACCATAACCTCTTCATTTCTTCAATCCATGGCTACTTCATTTTCATCATTGCATCAATTTGTACATTACAAAATCAATAAACAGAAAAACGATGCCAAGGAGGAAACATGGTGATGATAGACCACCCTCCTTGTTTCAAACCAAATGAAGAAATCTTACATGGTAAATATAAATTCTATAGATAACCAAAAGAGCAAAACATACACCATTTATATTTCTATCGAATAAAAAAATATGTAGCATAAAAAAATTACTAATCCATGCATCACTTATAGGAACTGAAATCATGCATAATAAACATTCTCTGATACCAAATGTTGGATCAAAAAGTAAAATATGCGAGATTTAGCTAAAGCGGTAGATTTCAAAACTTTTTCAGAAATCAAAACACAACGGAAGCAAGATAACCAAATCCACATGCCAAGCCATGCATGATACGATATATAAAAAATAATTATCGTAAGAATTTGATGGAGATTATATTACCAACTCCTTTACTACAACTTTAACTCTTCGCTGTGCTATCCTCTCCTTCTTCTTGTATCCTTTCCTAGCTTTAGCCTTGCTTTTGAATCCTTTCTTTTGTCAATGTATCCTCTGGTTGATATTGTATCCTCAACCAATCCGATCTACCACTTGTTCTTCATGGACAACTTGGTTAATAAGATCCTTTAGTGGGAAAGGAGAAGAAATATTTGGAACAGATATTTCTTAGAAGAAAGAAGCCAAAGATGAGACACCTCTAATGCAAATTTTGTCCAACACATGCAAGAAAGGAGAGAGAGTCCAAAAAATGCAAGAACACCTCTCTTACACCTTGTAAATTTCGATTATGCATGAAAAGAAAGAAGAAGTGGAAAGCATCCAATGTATCAGTTCATTCTTTAATCAAAACATAAAAAACCCATTAAATGACACTATTCTCATTTGTTTCAAGATGGCTATATGAAAAGATCAATAACCTAAAATGGCATGTCAATTTCGGTTTTAGTGATGAAAGAAACAAGAAGATACATCAAATGCACATCTTTCATCTTTAATCAAATGAATGCTAAAAGGTTACATTACATGCCATCATTAAAAGGCAACCGCTAAACCATTTAATGGTAAGATCATTACTCCATTTAATGATGATAAAGCATGATAAATAATATCTTTATTCAGCCCTAATAAAACCGAAATTGCACCTTCCATTTCTTTAAGATTTTTTTTTAATTTAATTAATTAAATTAAACCAAAGTCTAGCCTTTTTGGGCTTCTAATTAACGATTAATTAGTGCAAGCCCTGCAACATTCAATCATGGGCTTTAAAACCTCCATTTATATTTCTTACTTTGCTTGATAACCTTCCTTGAAGCCAAGTGGGGAATCTTATTGGACTTAGATAATTCAAGCTCCAATAAGGCTAGAATTAATTTAACCTCATTAGAATTAGTTTCTGCTTATTAACTAAATATCATTCCACCAAAGACAATTAGTTGAACTCTTAAATTGCTAAATATTATGAGAACACATATTTCAAATATGATGTCTAATTGCAAACCCTATTATGAACCTCATCATAGCCATCCGCACAACAAAGGGTAAAATTACCTTTTTGCCCTTATATTGGTTTTTCTTCTGGATCTCTCGTTTTACTCTACATAGTGATTAACACACAAGATCTCATCTTGGTATTAAGACTTGAAGGGTAGCTAGTCCATCAAACTCTTAGCGCTAGTTTAATCACCAATCCCCATAAAATATATAGAAGTGATGATATCACTGTAAAGTCTTTATTTGAGTGAATGTTACCTAATACATGTTTCAATTAATAATTCCAACATGTAGACACTGGATTAATACTCTATAAAACATCCATTCTGATCATATCAAAAATTATAATGAAACTCATATGAGTTCACCACTCATCAAGATTGTGGTCTATAATAGACAAATGCTACAATGTATATTTTAAGATTAAAGTAAAGACCTACTTTATTCATTTAAACATATGTGATTCCACATTCATTTAATAGTGCCATTATCTATAGTCAATTACTATCATGATATAAAGCTCATCATTCCCTTGAAGTAAACTCCTTTACTTACACGGAGATAATTCACAACACTACAGCCTAAACCATAATCAAGCAACCAACTTGATTATTCAACTGTGAATCAATTAATTTAGATTCTAATAATATACATGTTTCCCATTCATCTCTCTGTATATGTATATCACTTACAAAAGAATCTTGGAACCTTATAACTAGTTTTGTTATGCTCATACATATAAAACTAAACTCTTTTGTTTCATCAATAATAAATATTTTCATTACAAAAATTAACTGTAAGAAAATTAAGTTATAAGTAAATACACTTGCTTTTCAGTGTAGTATATTTACATAACTCCAACACCCGTCACCTTGTTGGAAATTGGTGATTTCCTTTATAGTCTTCATTATATTGGTCAGCAGGAAGTACTTGTCGAAGAAGGCACGTATAAATTGATCCTATATGGTGATGATGGTTGGGCTCAGTGAATGATACCAAGACTTCGCTTTATCTCTAAGTCTAAAGGGGAACAGCCGAATTATGGATGATATTAAAAGGTATCACAAATCCTAAGGAAATTCATCATGTGCCATTTGGGATCCTCATTCACCAATCCTTATAATTGTATGTTTTGTTGAAGCATATTAAGGAGAGTTGGTTTATCTCTAATGAGGTCGCTTGAACCGACAACCTAACGACTCCTAGGTTTGATTTAAACCGTGGCCTTATAATGTCCATCATGGTCCTCTATTACCATCCTTGGTTTGCTTCTTAATCTATATTTTGTTGAAATTCCTCGGCCATTGAGGATTTTCCTATCTCTTCTTCTTCTTCTTCTTCTCGCCAAGCTTTCTTAAGGGTTAGTTCTAATCGTGTGATATCTAAATCTAACATCTTCACTGCACAACTAGACCCTCTCGTGACACTTTTGTTCATGTAAGAGCCATAAATTGTAAAATGAAACGAAAGAAACAAAAACAAAAATTTTAAACTAATCCAATGCCTTAAACTATAGAACTAAAATATCAGCTCCCCAACAACGGTGTTAAAAACTTGATAGCAAATTTACATATTGCTGGAACCCCACCCGAGCGAGTCACGGCTCCGACGTCCTACGTGACATTTGGGCATATGTCCCACGAGGGAGGAATTCCCCACCAGGTCAAACTTAAAACAAACAAACTCATTTAACCTACATCCGAACAAAATCAGAGGTAGATCAATAGGGGATTCAATAAGTGTTGACCCCAAAAAAAATACGTGGTGGGATCTTAGAATAAGCATATTCATAAAAATAAATCATTCAGAAACAAAAATATCAGAAAAACATTTAATACGCAATTTAATAGATAACAATGATTTAATAAAAATAGCTAATAATGACTTACCAATAATTTAAATTCATAAGAAGGGTAAAAATAATTTCCCCCTATTTATAAAAATATTTTCATGTCCAAAAATAAACCAAGAATATTTAATTTGGTAGAAAAATCAAATTTATAGCCTTTTGAAAATCATAAAATAAAATAAAAATCGAATTGAGAAAGTTGCAATCGTTCCAGAGAATGATCGCAACTTTGCACCCCCAGGTTGCGAGAACTCGCGATCGCGAGGAGTGCGCTGGTTACACGCACTCCCGCTCGCGAGGAACCCCGAGTCCGGGTCTGTCTCGCTCTCAAGACCGTCTCGCAATTGTGAGGCACTCGCACTGCGAGGACCCCTGACTGGCTCGCTGTCGCGACATTCTCGCACTCGCGAGGGGCCGCCAGGCCACTCCCTCAGCCAACAAAAATCTTCAAAAATTTATATCTTCTTACTCAGAACTCCAAAATTCATAAATTGCGTATCAACAAAAAGCTAAAAGGAAACTATACAATTTCTTGAAGGATTTAAAAACCAATTTGGTCTCTAAGAGCATTACAAACCACTACAAAGAGTCTGCCTAAACAAAGAAAATGAAGAACATCTTAACAGCAGTAGAAATTATAAACACTATAACTTTTCACCCTATGGGCCAAAAATCTCATACTTTATATCACCAGAAAGATAAAAAGAAAATCTACATCTTCCATTAAGACTCCAAGAACAATTTTCAAGCTCTAAGAGGGCCAAAAATTACTAAAAGGTTCTGGCCAGAAAATTGAAAATTTGACAGCATCTGTACTAAAATTCAACAATCCATATCTTTCATCTCCCACATACAAAGACAGTACATGACACTTCATTGGAAAGCTATGTAAATACTCTATAACTTTCCAAAATACTAATTAACCCAATTTAATCCACATCAGCCCAGAAATAGGCCTTAAAACACAGCAAACACAAACCACTTAACATCACCTGTAGTAGACTTCAACATCCCATGTCTTTCAACTCCCAGATCCAAAATCAGTATATGATACATCAATGGAAAACTATGAAAATCCTATACATTTTTCCAGAAGACTACTTAACCTAATTCAAGCCACATCAGCCCAGAATTGGCCTCTAAAACAGAACTCAAAAACTTATCCTTATTGCAATTTTGCAACACTAACACAAAATGCCATCCGATGGATCAATCAACACAATTCTATAAAAATGAAAACCATTGGAAACACTAACACCAATTTCAGAAAATTTTAATATCTTTCATTAATATCATAAGTAAGCATTCTTACAAAGCTTTAGGGGGCATTTTCTTAGCCCAATATACAAAGTCTCAAAAACAAGAAACTACATAAACAAATGGAATTTGCTCCAAAAATGCAACTAAAGCTTTATTATCAAAATTACAACTTCAAAAAAAAAAAAATGAGAGTGATGCCTTGCCCCGGTATGGTCACTCACTTTCTTGTACATCGCCTGTGCAAGGGAAGGGAAAATGGGTTGAGCTCGACAACTCATGGTTAACACATTAACAATCAAGAATAAGCAAAAAAATCCTTTCATTAATCATTCCAATACAAATTTCTCACATTATGTACATCTTATTTCCAATACTTTCAGCTCAACAAGCAAATCACAAAATTTACGTAATGAACACATACAAAGAATCACATTTCAAAATCACATAATCACATCAAAAGTGGTTTGGGTGGATCCAAAACAGAACGTACTAAACATTCCCGCGAAGCGGCCATGTGTAGCCGTGAACTTATGGGAGTCCGTGAGGATCTCCAGTGTCACTAGCGGGCAGGCGGGAAAATCCTATAGACAGACAAGTGCATTTGATTCTTAAGGGACCACCACAAACCCATATAAGCATGCATTTCATAAATTTCACATAATCAGCCAAAACGGCCCTTTTTTGGAAACATATGATTTTAACATGCATTCTTTTTCACTTGGCAACAAAATATACAAACCTTTCCAAAATTCATACATACACACTAGAAACATGATAATAAGTTCAAACCATCATAAAAGTAATAAATGCGAAATTTTAAAGTCATAGGAAAGCATTAAATGCATTTATTGAAAGCAACATTTATTAGCTTAATTACTCAATTATTAAGATGTCACCCACCTTAAATCCTTTGCCTTATGCTTGATCAAATGCCCCTTCCACTAGCTCCTCTTACCTCACTTGTTCCTCTTCAAGACACAAAAATCCCAAAATTAAAAAAAAAATCGAAATTGGAAAACCTAAGGAAATAAAAGCATGAAATTAATCCTAGAACAACCATACCCATGCTTTTCCTTAAGCCATTTGAACCTAAAACCTTCAAAAAAAATCCGAAAATAACTCACCTTAAACTTCTCCCACGAATTTTTGCATCTTGTCTTTAATGGAAGATTAAACCTTCTTTTCCCTTTTTCCTTTTTGATAAACTCTTCAAACACCTTTCTAAAGTAATGCAAAGTAGAACCCTAATCTTTTCGTCTAGTTTTATTCTTCACCGAAACCCACTCTTCGTTTCTTTGTAAATTGTTATTCTTCTTTAAACAATCACGACAACTCCCTAGCCTTCTTTCTTTCTTCTTTCTACAAGCAACTAAAAATACCCAATTGCCCCTCCTTATAAGACTTAACTTCTAAGAATTTAAGTGTTCTTCCTAAAATGTCCTCATATAACTAACACCATAAGAATTTTCTAACTTAATCTAAATTTCTCCTTTTTATCCATCAATCTAATCTAAAAAAATTTTTTTTACACCCAAAGACAATTTAATTAATTCCTAACCACAACAATTTAATCAAATTAAACCTCCACATATACTAATCACATGCTTATTAGTAGTAAAAGGATAGGGGTCCAAAATTTCTCCCCCTCTTAAAAGAATTTTGTCCTCGAAATTTTACCTGTGTCATTGAAAAGATGCGGATACTTCTCTTTCATAGCGTCCAATGGCTCCCACGTCTCCTCTTCCACCGAGTGGTTCCTCCACATAACCTTTACTAGCTGAACTGTCTTGTTCTGGAGAACCTTCTCTTTCGTATCCAAGATCTGCACTGGAATCTCCTCACAACTCAGATCATCACTCAATTGCACTTCAGAGGCTTGAATAACATGAGAAGGATCTGATCTATATCTCCTCAATATAGAAACATGAGAAATATCATGAATCTGTGATAGCTTAGGTGGCAGTGCCAACTTGTAGGCTAACGGGCCAATCCTCTCAAGAATCTCATAAGGCCCCACATATCTTAGACTCAACTTACCCCTCTTGCCAAATCTCATAATTCCTTTCCAAGGAGATGTCTTAAGGAAAACTTTGTCGCCAACTTCATACTCCATTTCCTTTCGATGAGCATCTTAATAACTTTTAATCTTGTCCTGAGCTGCTTTTAGCCTTTGCTTAATCACTTTGACCTTATCAACTATCATCTGAATCAACTCTAAACCCAAAAGTTTCCTTTCTCTTTCTTCATCCCAACAAACCGGAGTCCTACATCTCCTCCCATATAGGGCCTCATAAGGAGCCATCTGAATGCTCAAATGATATGAATTATTGTAAGCAAATTCGATCAATGGCAACTGTTCATCCCATGCTCCTCTAAAATCCATCACACATGCCCTGAGCATTCCCTCAAGGGTCCGAATGGTCCTCTCAGATTGTCCATCTGTCTGAGGATGAAAAGCAGTGCTAAAACTCAACTTAGTGCCTAAGGCTTCCTGCAAGCTTCCTTAGAATCTTGAAGTGAATCGAGGATCCCTGTCTGAAACTATAGAATCTGGGATTCCATGCAGTCTCACAACCTCATCAATGTACTTCTTGGCTAGCACATGCAAGGAAACGGTATGCTTGATCGCCAAAAAATGAGCTGACTTCGTCAACCTATCCACAACAACCCATATGGCATCACACTTCATGCCTTTCCACCAGAAATGCTCCTATAAATCTCTGTACATCTTGGTTCTACCTGGGTGCATAGCATAAGGCCCATTGTGTGCCTCATCCAGAATCTCATCCTTCATCGCCTTGACATTTGGAATACAGAGTCTATTTCCAACAGTCAGGAGTCCATCCTCTCTCACTACCATTTCAGACTTCTTACCCTTCTGAACCTCTTCTCGCAGCTTATTTACTTTCGCATCCTGAATTTATAACTCTCTAACCTTTTCTCTGAGGATTGATCTCACCCTAAAAGTAGCCACAACACAATCAGGTTCCTCCTACTTTAAGCAGATTCTGAGCTTAGCCATTTCTTCCAATAGCGGCAAATAAACTGTTTGAACATGGGCTATGGAAGACTTCCTACTCAAGGCATCTGCTACAACATTTGCCTTACCTGGATGGTACTCAATCAGTAAGTCATAATCCTTAAGCAATTCGATCCACCTTCTCTGCCTCAAGTTCAGCTCCTTCTGACTCAAGAGATACTTGAG
>JANQBM010000005.1:33261577-33272377 GCA_025594535.1 Erythroxylum domingense | reverse complement strand
TAATGTAATATTATATAAAAAGAAAATTAAAAATACCTCCATCTTCATATATTTGATCAAAATAACCTTCCATTGGTTGATTACTTTTACCAATCTCCTCTGCATTAATACATGTGGCTATAGGAAAAAAAACACAACATTAAATAATATAATATAAAGGTAAATAAAATAAATTTAATAAAAAGAAAAGAATTTATCATCAATATTTTCATTATTTAACCAACTTTGAGTACACATAAGAGCTTCCACAGTGCGATAATGAAGTCAACTACGATGAGGAGTAATGACCCGACCACTAGTACTAAATACAGACTCTGAAGCAATAGTCGATGATGGAATAGCTAACAAGTCCCGTGCAATGGCTTGCATGATCAGATAACTATGTCCAGACGTCTTCCACCATAACAATATATCAAACATCTCACCTTCAATTTCAGGAACACACTCCTTAAAAATATATCTATCGAACTCTATCGTATTATAAGATATCCTAGCCCTTTTCTCTTTCAAAAAATTTGAAAGAGAATATGTCAATAATGGGTTAGAAGAAAAGGTTGAACTTGAAACTGAACTCTAAGACTGAGTTGAACTGTCTACATCCCAATCATGAGTTTGTTGTATTCTGGCTTCATAATTATGAAACAATTGATATCATAATTGTTTCATGGTATGTAGACGCTCTTGAACTTCACTACTGTACAATACATTATAAATATATTCAACCTCATCCATCTTGTATCTCAGATCTAACACATATAATACTGCAACAATATCTCCAACCTTAGACCAATAAGAATTAAACTTCTCCATCATCCGCTCCGCCATCGTCCGAATCACTTCATTGGAGTCAAACATTCACAATCTCAAAACGTGCTTTATGTTAGACATAATGTTAAATATACAGTGTGAAGTTGGATATTTTGTTCCTAAAAACAATTCGGTCCAACTATTAAATAATTCCCGCTTCATACAAAATTCTTTAGCCAAGTCCCACTGGTCCTCTGATGGTACGCAAATATACTGAGGATCTATTTCGGCTAATCTAGTAAATAGCTGAGCATATGGGATTGCCGACTCTAACATCTTAAAGGTTGAGTTCCATCTCGTAGGATAATCCAAAACCAACTTCTTTGTGCAAGGAGTGCATAAAATCTGTGTAACATCTTCAAAAGTTTAAACCCTTTTAGGAGTTGCACTCTAATATAAAACACTACTCCGAATACACTCTATTGCTTCCTTTATTGTTTCCAACCCAACCTTCACAATTAAGTTAAGAATATACGGAAAACAACGCATATGAAATAACTTACCTCCAGCCAATAAGCTCCCAACTTACATCTTACCCTTCAATTTCTCAACCATAGCATCATTTGTGCTACAATTATCGACTATGATAGAGGAAACTATTTTTTTATGTTCACACTCATCAAACAATCTTTCAACACGTTTGCCAATTTTTCACTTATATGCGGTATCGGCACATAAATGAGCCTATCATAAAAAAGCATAAAAATATAATTCATAAGTTCATAAAATAGTGAAATTAAGTAAATGATAATAATATTAAAGAATATAAATTACCTTAAAGTCTATTCCATAACTTCCAATCATTATCAATATAATGTATCGTCATTGTCACGTAACCCTTTTGTTGGTTATCAACTGTCCACATGTCCATTGTTATGGCAATTTGTCCTTGAACACTCAACAATACTCTTAATGTTTCTCTCTTCTTCTCCTCATAAATTTTCAAAATATCACTTCTCAATGTATTCCGACTTGGAACCTTAAAATTTGGTTGGAGTAAATTGAGAAATATCCTGAATCTCTTGCTCTTAACCATGGCCAATGCATGTTTATCTTTAATAACCATATTAGCCATCAAAATTCTTGATCTCTTATTGTCAAAAGTTGTTACGGTTATTTCATTCTTTCCTTTCATAAGATTAGGGGTCAAAAATGATTAACCTCTTAAAACCATATTCCTTCTAGTACATAATTCCGTATATCTCTTTAAATGAGACGTTCCATCTTTCGAACCAATTGACTACAACTTATGACAATAATTGCATTATGTTTTTTCAATTCCGTCAATCGATGTAGTCTTCTTAAAGTGATTCCAAACATCACTTTTAAGTTGACTAACTTGACTTTTAATTGAGCTTCTATCATCACTTGGTGTCGGAATAGAAGTTTCCACTTCTATCTCCGTTACTGGATTAGAACTTTCAACTGAAGGAATAATATGTTCATCCATCTGGCAAACCAACCATGAAAGTTGAAACCACTAGATTTTAGTTTCCATAAGTACAACCAACCAACCAAGCACTAGACATAAAAACTCATTCATGTTTCAATCTATATAGTTATAAGGGTTTTAACTCCCTAATAGCACTAAAGACTACATAATGAAAATAGAGCATATGTTTCTCTAAAATAAAGCACGAATGACCTGATGAAGCTATTTGTAGTTTTAATGAAAAATCCAAGGTTACAATAATGCTTCTCATTTGTATTATTTATTCTTTCCTTAATGAGTCTTGTGTAGCTTAGGGGTTAAAATCTATTTGAGTTACCATATACTTGCACTATTTTTGAGATATTAATATAGTATTTTTTTAGGGCCATCTTTAGAAAAATCATGTCATAGTGTTAACAATGATTGAAGTTTACATCTTAATACAAAGGCTTCCTCTATTATCTTTGATAACCATTAAAACTTTAAAAGTGACCTCCCATGAACTCCCCTAAGATACTTGTTATTAAAAGGGATATACATAACTATACACCTGTTATAAAAATGGATCATTAAACATTCTAGCAATCTCATAGTTTTGGTCAATTCAATTCAGCATTTGAACAAAAAGTTCTAATGTCTCATAAATACATTTTCCTATCATCCTATGGTTCACACTTGTATGGTTTGATAAATCAATTCAAAAATGTTCTTTCATCTTACACCTCTAAAACATATGTCTTATGAAACTTCAAAAATGAATCTCACAACCATTTATTCTTCAGCTATCAATGCATTGCTAATATCTTGTTCTATTTCTTACACATTAGCACTTGGGATGAAGTTACTAATCGGATGGGAAAAGTAACTTCTAATAATCGCAATGAGTATGCATGCTCCTACTAAAGTTGCCTTTTCTTATCTCATCTACCTTATTTGGTAAGATACAAATAAAAGAGTCAGTAAATAATAATCTCAACACTAAAAAACTTTCTTTTTTACTTAAAAACTAAATTAGAGTTGCTCCTACTACATTATCATTGACATGCAAAATGAAACCTTAAAAGGGAATTGGCATATGATGTTACACCCCATTTATTTGTCTCAATTTAGTTTTTGTTTTAACTTTTTTTTTCCAACAACTTAAAGACATTAAAATTGCCTAATCATTGAGGAAATAACAAAGATTTGCTTGTTTAAAATTTTATTTATCCGAAAACTCTTTAACAAAAATTTATATTGAGCCTAAACTTTGTAAAGTATTACCAAAGACTATTCTTCTATTCTATAATACTTTAATCAACCTTGCCTCATATATGCAGAATGAGGTATAGTAGAGATGTGTAAGAATATATCATATATGCACTATAGTAGAGATGTTATTGGTTAAGAACATGATTGATGACCCATGGATTTAAAGATTCAAGCGCAAATGAGTTTTAAAAAATAACACTCACATTATCATAGAGTTTTAGCTATTTAGGGAGAAAGCAATTAGAAGCATAAAAGAACAATAAACCTAAGCAGAATGAACAAAAAAACCTAAGCAGGAAGGATACAAACTTTGAACCAGATTCAATCATTCAACTGACCCACTTCAAATTCAGTTATCCAGTCGCCAATTTTGAACCAAATTTAATGCATAATCAATCTTGTTCTTGTTCAAAATACAGGAAGCTTACAAAAACTACCACAACAATCAAAAATTCATTGACAATGATTCCAAGACGTGCGCAAATAAAAGGCAAGTAGAAGAGTAATGGAGTAATGAGGAAGAGAGAGTGAGAAACCTGTGAGTCTTTGATATAGTTGCAACGTCAGTTGAAGAAGAAGAACAGTGAACTCGGTGAATTGCAACGGTGCGAGTACGACGGAGGGAGAGGGAGGCAGAGTGCTAGAGGCAGAGCAGCAGCAGGTAAGGTAAGCAACCTCTGGGTCACGGTGAGTGGGTGTGGGTGGGGGTGTGGTATGCGTGGGACTATCGACTACTGCCTGTGGGAGGAAGTGGGAGTGATGACTGAGAGTCTGAGACTAATGAGAGAGAGGGATTGAAGAGGGAGACGTTGTTTTGTTTCATCAGAGACAAAACGACGTTGTTTTCCCTTGCAAGAAAACAACGTTGTTTTGTCTCTTATTTTTTAGTAATATTATCTCGAAAAACAACGTCGTTTTACTTTTGACGTAAAACACGTTGTTTTATCTGGGAAAGAAATATGTCTCAAATTAACAAGATGACGTCGTTTTTTAACAAATAAAATGACGTTGTTTTACTTTAACTCCAGCCTGTGGGTCGACCCGTCTAACTAGTTTGGCGGGCCGCGGCCACCCACTGCTCATCCCCCTTGGCCCGTGGCCCATGAATCACGAGCCACAGCCCAGCCCGTCTATCCACGGGCCAAATTCTCCTAGTCCGTGGCCCGACCAATGGGCTAATTTGACTAGGCCAAACCTGTTGACTACAGGCTGGGCCAAAATTACCATTCTTACCGCAGAATAATTACTTAGGAACTTGTAGAGTCCAACATTATTACAGACATTACATGGAAACGGTTAGATCCATTGATTGATCATCATTAGATTTTAGCCTTCGAATGAAAGATGAGAAAGATGCAAAATCACATTCTGCATTTATTTATTTGTTCTTACCAAAGTTTCCACACTTGTATAAGTGGAAGATTGTATTTCCACGGCGATCAAAGATTCAGAAAGAACCATTGCAAGCACTATGGATGTTTAAGGAGTGGAAGTTCACTTGTCCAAGGAACTATTTATTACATGCAACCGAACACTATCATAATGACAGTTATCAACAATTTCCACAATCGTCGCAGCAGAATCCTGGTGTTCCGTTGAATTTCTTTAAAAAAAAGTTTACATAGCGTCAACTTATATAACTCAGCAGTTTACATCTTTGACCAGAAGCGGCTCAAGCTTGCTTCTATGGTTCCATGTGGCTCGTCCGTTGGAAGATATACGTCATCCTCAAACTACAAACAACAAAGCAAGCCTTATCTACCTAGCTGGACTTTCTATTTGCTTAGCGATCAAAATAATGATAAATAAGATATTCCATTTAATTCTGTAGCTTAAAATGAAAGTTGTAGTTTATATTGCCAGACTCGTACCTTTACGATGCTATTTTCTTTGCTTGATATGTTAACTGGCAAGAAATGGAGATTCGGTAATTTGAGTTGGACTGAGGATATGTCAAGAAACCTGCACAAAAAGTTGAAAATTTAAAGCCAAACTCCAAAGATTGCCACAGGAATCTTCAACTGAGGTTATCAAAGTGTTTAAAGCTCTTCCACATCTAATAAAGAAGAGGACCTGTTAAGTATAGCCTTTGCCATCTGGAAAAGAGTGCTTTGCACAGATGCACTATATACCCCTTCAGTTGGAGGACCAAAGAAAGTGTTGACTAGCACTTGTTTCACATCTGCATATCTCTCCCCAAAGTAAAGTGATTTTTGAGGAACACTGGAGATCGATTCATACGAGTACCTGAATGTCATCAACGTAAGATGCAATTGTTCAAATTTTAACATTGTAATATGGCAAGACATAGTGATAGGCCTAACAAAGTCTACTTCTATACCAATACCTCCAAGTTGCAGTGACTTCTGTTGCAAGAATCCTCTCACACGTATCAGGCAAAGCTGTATACCTGTCCCTAACAAATCCTTCAAAACCCGACTGTCCACAGCATAAACCCCAAGAGATCAATGTCAGTGTGCAAATGAAAGGGGCAATAAAAGAAGCATCATAAGAGTAAGAGGAAAACATGAGCCAGTGGTATATGAAAACAGGATTCCTTATCCCATCTGTTGTCATAAAAGGGAAATAATGAAGAAAACCACTTCAGAGTTGGCGACAAAAAGATAAGATATGAGTTCACCTTGGTTGTCTTCAGCACGGTCAATCCTTCAATACCAGACCTAAGCTGCAGAGAACCAGACTTCTTTACTACTACCTCAGTTGTATGCTTTTCAGATCCAAGTTTGAAACCTTCAGTAGAGAAGATATGCATTATTCACAAAAATGGATTTATACTTGAACATTCATGTGTTGTGTTCACAAAAGTGATACACGCAGACAAGCAAGATAAAGAAACCAGATCTTAAACTTCTACATATATCTAACCCAGTGAAAGTTTAGGATTCCACCTATGGAATATTTAGATTCTACAAGTTTCGGTTGATTTATGTGTAAACTGATTAATAGAATTGTAGATGATTCAATGCATTCATTAAAGGATATGGGGACTTGAATTTGTAATGGCTTACAGCTGATTCAATAACTTTAATCAAAGAAAACCTAAGCTTACCTCATTAAAGGTTGTGAGTGGCTTGGAACATATGGTGTTAAGAGTCTTGATTATCAACAGTTTGACATGTTCATTCAAATATTTATTAAAAAGTAGCTCAGGACTTATTATCAAGGCTAAGTAACATAGTTATAACCTTTACGAATTCACACTCAGCTCAGGCTCAAAAATCCTTTTTTTACCCCGTTGACCTTGAGCTTAAACTTAAGTTTAGACGAAAGCCTGAATGGACAAAATTTTAAATGAGTCAAGCCTAAGCTAACTATGGCAGAAGCACTAAAGAAATAATGATTGATTATAATATGCACATGGAACCAATTAGATAAAACTGAATCTCTAAAAAGTAAGAAAAGAGAGCATTTCATATGATGACTATGATGATAGTAAGTGGGAAAGGAACTTCACATGGATGGAAATAACGGCCACTTCATATCAGCAGATTAATGCTTTAAAATGTAAAGTCTAAACTGATCCCTTATGCTACCAGCATCTATAAAAAACTTTGACTAGATCAAGCTAAGACAAAAATTGACTTCCAATTGGCAACATACTTTTAGTTGTACTTTCTCCAAGGCAAAGGAAAGAGAGTTTTTCCTGGAAGATCTTTGATCATTAAAGGACACAAATAGCAATTGGTGGAAATGGAGAATACATAGAAATAGGAAAATATAAAACCTTGAGAAGAAAATGGTACAAAAATAGCCATCTTGCCCGTACAAAAGAAGAGTCAAACTAAGCCAGAAAGATCACATACCAGCAATCCTATTGAAGGAACTGGGGAAGCGAATCAATGGTGAATAAGTTACTAGAATAAGAATACAAGCATAGAAGAAAGATAAATATTGAAGGAAGCAACAACAACAAAAGTATATAAATTACTTTATGTGAAGGAATGAGGAAAGCAAAATAAAAGATTATCCATGAAGCATATCCTGTTGAAGAATTAAAAATTACTTAATATTGTAGAAATTCAGAAACTTGCCATGTTGATGTGGCTGCCCATCTACCGAAACACGTTCCCATGGTTTTTCCACTATGTTGACAATGGCAGCAGTAACCTAATAAATTAAGGAACAAGGTATGAATTAAGTAACGGGCATTCACAATTAACGGATCCAAACATATAAATAGATGAACTGAAACTAAACTAGCTGATATGTTCAGACCTGAAAGAAATTTTTAACTCCAGTGTAGGCTTGCTAACTCTTTTTCAACATATTCTTTTATCCAAATTTTGAAGTTCCAAAGTTCATCTTTGCCTTTGGTGAGGATTTGAATAGTAAAGCAGCAATGAGAGCCATATATTTTCTTTTATGAACACATTAAATCCGTTATCCCAAACCTAGCTTGCTAGTATTCCTATAGTTGGAACATTCTTTTGTCCGTGTTAATTCAGCTGTAAAACTATGTCCACCAAAAATTTATATTTACCTGCTTGTAGAAAGATGTAAAATGCTGTGCAAGCAAAATTGCAAAATCCTCAGCTGAAACCTGTTCTGAACATTCCTTTGCTTTCGCATACACCTGTCGGGGTCAACCAATGCATCAAGTCCCAATCCAACAATAGGCAGTTCAATACAAATACCGCAAGTAAATCACGCAGTTACAATTTATTAATATAGAGAGAAGTGTGTGCTTTCTTTACAGTGTTTTTCATGGAGTCAGTAGCGACAATATCGGAATTGTCATCGCGGACATAGGAGTTGATGCAATCAGAGAAAAGGGAGATGGAGACATTCCATTCAACCATGAAATGGGCACCTTGTTTGCTTCTCCAAACTCTTCCCAGTCTCACTCTAGACTTGCCGTGGCTCTGCTCAAACTTCAATCCGTCAAGCTCGCTGGACATGGCTTCTGGGTATGGAGAAAAAGATTGGATTCTTTAGAGAGAGAGAGAGAAGCTTTAAAGAAAGTGTTACTCGGTTGACAATTTTTTGTTCTCTGGAACAGTGAAATCAGAGTAAGAGAGATTAGATTATAAAGCCTTAATTTGCAAGTTGACTTCACAGCTGTAAATGTTAGCGGGAGTGAAGTTTTTGTTAATTAAATTGTTGATATAATTTTATAAATATATCTAAACAAACCTTTATTATTATTTTTAATATCACTTTGTATTTTATTTAAAATAAAATAAAATGAATACTATGTTAATAATACTTTATTTAATAATAATAATAATAATAATTAGAAGACAGAATTCAAACATGCAACGTATGCCGGTCTACGTGTCGTACAAGGATGGCAATCTTAAAGTCCGAATTTTTATTTCTTTTTCGTTAGGCCAAAGCCAAACACAAAGTCAAATTCGTAAATCACGCTTGTGTTTCCAATTCAACTTGATAAACTTTCTTTTAGTTAATACAACAACAACATGATGATTTTGTAAAATAACCTATACTTTTTTTTTATAAAATACAACCTATAACATCTTTGATTGTATATCCACGAGATCTTCTCAACAAATTAATTTCAACATATAGTAATTTGGACAAAGGTTGTATTATATTAAAATTTAATTTAAAAATAACTATTGAAAATTATTATAAAGGATTTTCATTTCTAATTAATTTGTTTATGAAATATAATTAACATGACAAAGTCATTCGCTTTTTCATAAAATTAAAATTACAATTATGATAATAATATTTTTATTGTCAAAATAAAACATTATTATAATAAAAAATTGAATTAAATTTTATTTTTTATTAAAAGGTTTTTTCAAAAAAAATTCTTTTTTAATGTTGATTAAAAGACTCTATACCACTTTCAATTTTTATTAATAAACATATTACATGTTTTTATGATTAAAAATGTTAATAAAATAGTTGTACTTCTACTGGGGCATGCAATATGCGATGATTAATTTAAAATTATATAGCACTTTAAAAAATTATTTTACAATTTTAAAAAATTTAGAGATTATTTTATAATTTTAACAATACCATATCATACCAAAACTAAAGTTGCTAACTGTACTAGTACGGTTATAGTATTCATAACATTAAGTGCAACCCATATAGTTTTTTCTTCAATAACCCAAAAGATCCAATTAAATTTAATATCCCTAATTATTTGTCAATTATATCAAAACTTATGAATTTGGGAACAATAAGACCAAAACAACACATAAATCTTTATCGTGTGATTGAATAACTTGAAGTTGATATCATGCTAACCTTCTCCAAAGTGATGCTATATAATTCAAAGGTTAAAAGCTCAAATTGGAGTTTAACCTTTTTGAGTTTGATCAGTTTGGGACTTAAACTTGTAACTTGCTCATAGAAGGTCTAAAATTTTACGAGTCTGCTCAATTTAAAACTTTTTTAGATGAAAATTATGATGTGTTTTACACGCATCATTACATACAGATCAGTTAGTCTTTAGCCATAGTTTTGTTGTTCATATTATCTTGTTACCAGTTTCCTACAACTTTATTCGAGTCGTAGCATTAATATTTTATATAGCTAAAATTTGTTTCTTCTTACATAGTCTGACATATATTGTTATAGGGTGGGGGAGGGGTTATTAATTATAATTGAATGAAACATTAGTGTTGGGGTTTTAGAATGTGTGATAATTGAGGTTTTAGTGGTTTGAGTCCACAATTGACTGTCAATTTTTGCGTGGCTCTTTCTATACTATGGGTAGTAATTCGTGGATATAGATTTTGAGTTTGAAAGTGCTGGAACCCCTCTCCGGGCGGGTCCACGGCCCTACGTCCTACGTGACATCTGGACCCGTGGCCCACGGGGGAGGGATTCCCCACCAGTGGAGACTTAGACAAACAGGATCCTTTAAATTTACCTCCGAACAAAATAGAGGTAAATTACAAATAAATATTTCAATAAAGTTGACCCCAAAAATACATGCGTGGTGGTATCAAAAATTTTGCATAGACCATAAATTTAATTAATCCTACACAAAAGTTTCAGAAAAACCTTTATTACACTATTTAAGAGAGAAACATGACAACAAGTTCAATTTATCACAAAAGTAACAAATGCAAAAATTTAAAGTATTAGGAAACATTTAAGACATAATTTTTGGCTTAATACTTAATTATTAAAAAGTCACCCACCTTGATTCCTTGTGCTTAAGCTTGATCAAAGGCCCCTTCCACTTGCTCCTCTTGTCTTGAATGTTCCTTTTCAAGAACACAAAATCCTAAAATTAATAGGAAATTCGAAATTGAAAACCCTAGAAAATGAAAACATGAATTTAATCCTAAAGAAGCATACTT